>JAMPIV010009074.1:0-17551 GCA_024509875.1 Oreohelix idahoensis
AATGGGCAGGACACGGTTTCTCCACACTTGTACGCATTGCTGAGAATAGAGAGCAGTGGAGGACCCTGTCTGCTGATGCTTCCACCATGGCACCCCTACGACCCATGACGGGTTATGGGTTGAGATGATGAATGAGTGAACTTCGCGCATGGATGGCATTCAAATCGATCGTCGATAACTTTCTGGGAAATCACAAATCTGTCGACTATGTGCATATTGTTAATGAAGTCACGTTATCAAGGACGGTGGAGTGTGACCATGCTTGCCGATTATTGTTGGATGCTTCATCGCGATGTACCACATGCCATTCACCGACGAAAGTCGACTGCAAAGAAATTCAAGCCTACATAACTGTTGTACTTCTTGTACAAATGATGTTGTAATACTGTATGCTTTATTAAAAAACTTCAATTGCGTATTTCTACAGATCCCGACCTGATAGAGAAAAACGGTTTGCAGATTTAAAAACAGCGCATTAACATTGACCAGAAAAACATAGAAATGTTAGAGAAAGAAAAAAAAAATTTTTTTTTGTTAGCCAGTATAATTTCTGGCTTTATTTAAAGTCGAATCACATTGAAATTTGGCACACGCATTAGTCAAGTTTAAGCGAGTAAAACGCCATTATCTGTTTTCATCGAAAGAAAGTCTGTTAATGTTTTTGTCATGCCTCGACTGTCGTCACAAGAGCGATGGCAAGCTGTTGGTATGCTCAGCAATGGAATGGTGACCAGAGAAGTTGCCAGACATTTCAGTTGTGACCAGTCCACTATAGTGAGGCTGAACCAGCGATTTCAGGCGACAGGTACCACTAATGACCGTCCCAGGTTTGGTCAACCTCGTGTAACACTACTAGCTCAAGATCGCCAAATTCTATTGTTACATCTGCGCAATCGCTTCCAAACAGCAACTCAGACAGCAGCTCATACACCTGCCACTCGGAGACTTGTCAGCGCAAACACTGTGCGACGGAGACTTCGCGCCGCTGGCTTGCAAAACAGACGTCCCAACATCGGTCCTATCCTTAATATTCGTCGTCCAAGGGCGGGATGGAGATCAACAATGTTCTCCGATGAAAGCCGGTTTAATGTCTCCTTTGCTAATAGGAGAAATCTTGTACTGGATTGGCCTGCAAACTCTCCTGACATGAATCCGATTGAACACGCATGGGATGAACTGAACAGAAGGGTCCGCCAGTATGACATCAACAATGTGAATGATCTCGAGCGAGCACTCACTGCAGAATGGAACGCCATACCCCAAACATTTTTCGAGACACTCTGCAATAGCATGAGACGCCGATGCCAAGCCTGTATTGATGCTGTAGGGGGTCATACACGGTGTTAATGATGGCTGAGACTGAATGACAGTGAGTGCGACTTTTGTTTTTACACCTAGGGTTGACAACTGCTTAGGAGGCGGTTCTGAATTGTCTCATGTTTAATAACACAGCAAATTTGGGTTAGTAAATGGATCAGAAATGTAAAATCAGTGGTTTCATGTATTTTAAATTTAGCACAACGAGTTGTGGTTCATAAACTAATGCGATGCGTTTTTAATGGCGGCTAGTATATATATATATATATATATATATATATATATATATATATATATATATATATATATATATATATATATATATATATATATATATATATATATATATATATATATATAAATATATATATATATATTATATATATATATATATATAATATATATATATATTATATATATATATATATATATATATATATATATATATATATATATATATATATATATATATATATATATATATATATATATATATAGTGGTAAAGTGGGATGTTATAAATATTTATAGGGGACTTAGTGTACTGACTGAGATCAGCTGTGAAGGTATCTGTATCTAATAAGTGTGGTGTATTTACAGATAACCTTACTTGCTATCACATTTATACCTCAGTCAGGCTTATTCTGGAATATTGTGATGACTACGTTGAATGTCTAGGGTTATGAAAGTGATGAAGTGTATGTTCACAACAACCAACAGACAGATAAACAATTTAGTTTAATCCACAACTCTCTACAACACTGTGACACTCACACACATAGAACACTCTATAAGACTATCTTAATAAGTCAAGTTTTAAAGTTTAAAATTATATGTATTAATTACTTCAAATATTAGATATCCTGATTCAACTACAAAGTGAACCAGGAATCACAATCAAATGTAATCACAAATTATATGTACACAATTTATATATATGATCTTTGTATTGACATATATTATTATTATTATTATTATTATCATATGTGTGTAAGTTGTGAAGTAGTACTATGAGGTAATACTGGCTTTTTCAAGCTAGGTTGTTGTTTGTCATCATGACTTCAAGTGTTTGCTTTTGGTGGAAATCATATTGGGAAAAGATCACAGTTCCTGTCATTTGAAACAATTTATTGTCCCTCTTTAATTAATATACTGTCAATTTTTGAGGGGGGGGGGGTACATAGGATTGAGCTGCTCTGGCCACAGAATCTTATCTGCTGTGAGGGCGGCAGGAAACAGTCTCCTCTGCTCGCTTGCTTCACCGTGTTCTTGAAAAGCAATAAGGGTCGCTATCTTGACCAAGGAGTATGCTACCAGCCTCTGGATTCAGCAAAACTCAGACCAGGTGCTGCTTCAATAAGTTAGGACCACGGTCCCTGAAACAAGAAGGTTGTACCTCCTACTTCAGAACTAATTTATAATCTATTTCCACACTGAGCACAATACATAACAAACACTGAGTTCAGAGCGGTAGGCCCACTGTTAGCTTCTCATGTAATAATATTCACCAGTATTCCTCTCCCTAATGGTTACTACGCCTCTGCAATTTCAGCTGTAAGTCCTTCTATACAATAAGATAGGTGTCAGTGTACTATTTGGCGATCCCATGCAGTTCTACTTCTCTCCGACAAGTTTTGTTCAGGTTGGAGCAATATCTAGGCTTTTCCTCATGTTTGCTACTAAACCACACACATATACAGACATAAATTATCAATTCACATTCAATTTTCATCAAAAAGATATCAAATATGTCACTCTTACCACAATTCATGGAAATAATAAACAAATACGTTGACTGGCGATGAATAATGGCACAATTTCGATCTGCCTCTGTCCCAGGCTTTTATTTAGAAAAATATGAGCTGGTTCTCAACGCACTGTTTCTCAATAAGTTTATTTTAAAATGTGGCACTGAACAGACGCTCCTAATTGACTATATTAACGGGTCTAGCCAATAGGACCATGTTTACACAAGCTTTTGAAAAAATGTACCCTTCCTACGTTTCCCCTAACAACCAAAATTAGTATTTGCAGTCCAACTAGTCGTGTTTCGCCTTACATATACTGCCCGCCAATCAAATCGGATTTAACATGGTGGCCTATTTCCCGTAAATGGTGGTTTCAAAACATGCCACTGTGCAATTTCGATTTGGTGCTGTCAGACAACCTCACTATTTTCTTTTGGCTATAATTTGTTAGTTCCTAGACTATTTGCGTAACCTTTAACATATTCTTTGTCAGCAAGTCCTAAGGAACCCAAATATATAAATTTAATGGAGCTAAGTGGCTGCGTTCAAAATATGCCTTTTCTTCTACCTCCCGTTCACTTCGATACGATGTGGTGTCTGGGTACTGTCAGGTTTTCAGACATAAAACAGTATAATGTCATGTTTACCAATAAGCATTTAACAGGTTTTTAAACCTAACTCTCGTATGGGTAATGTTTTTTGTCCCTGTTTATTTGAAAAAAAATCAAGCCTGCATGGGGTGGCATTAATTTTATATCGCGAGACGCGTGTTAGTGTTGCATACGTTCCTTCGTACATCGCTCTCTCTCTTTCTATCCTAAGTCCATCTGTCTTTTCATTACGCAGTGTATAAAATGAAATTAAGGCTAGTATTAATCTAGGTCATTAATCAGCTTGCGTATCTCACGGTTTTCTAAGAAACACAGTACACGTTTTATTTTTAGAAATGCATGTATGCTGCTGTAGGCTTTACTATCAAACGTGAAAGCGTTACAATTTTGCAGACGGAGCATAAAAAGGGGGATCTCGAGTACAGTCATTGTGACAGCACTGGTCTTTTACCATTCTTCTTTCCTTTGATTGAATTAATTCGTTAGGCTTTACTTTTACTTTTTAATTTATATATGTGGATTTAGAATGTTTCACGAGCTATATATAGATATACATACACACACCTCATATCGAGTTCAATTTTTTAAAATGGATTAAAAACAAATCTCACCGCTACGGGCAGTAAAACTAAATTCCTTGTCTGTACACAACATAGAACGATGGAAGAGTATGGTGACAAGGGAATCAGCTGATAGTACAAGCAAACAAAGATGACAGAGAGGGGGCATCTAGGATCTCATTAAGATAAGCAAATTTATGATGTCCTGGTGTCATCAATGGAGGAGGAACATTATCGCCAACATCATGACCAGACATGTCATAGGATTTTGATTCCTTAAGCTTTTCTGATCGGTTGAGTAAACATAATAGGTCATATTATATATATATATATATATATATATATATATCTATATATATATATATATATATATATATATATATATATATATATATATGTGTGTGTGTGTGTGTGTGTGTGCGTGTGTGTGTGTGTGTGTGTGTGTGTGTGTGTATGTGTGTATATAAAATGACTATTATTTTCCTTTTACTATTTTTTATCACTCAATTTTGCCGCCCAAAGTTTTCCGCCAAAGGTGACTGCTTACTTCGCCTAATAGTAAAGCCGGTTCTCCAACATTCAAAGACAACACCAACTCCAACATTCAATAACACCGAAAGCCTAGTTCTCATTTAGATTCTACCGTCACAAAGTGACAATAAAAACGAAAATACTGCATTTAAATTGCGCTAGTTCTGGTAAAACACAATAAAGAATTACACCCTCTGTGATCGCGGTTTTTATGGGTTTTCTCCCAGAAATTTCGACAGCTAATAGCAGAAAAACAGTTTGAATCAAATGTGTTGTAAAATCTGATGGTTTGTGGCTACGGGTTTTCATACATCTTGGATATAGATGTTTGATCTTTAGTACCTGGACAAATCAACCATAAAACAATCAGTGCGGAAAATGGCAGTTGATCAAAGCTGGAGCAAGGGGAATGATTGTCGAATTGTAGAAGAAATCATTTCATCTGATGAAATGCCATATGGCGTTGGCGATGACATCTCTTAACACTGCCCGTCTCTGATAATTCATGTAGAGTTCAATAACTGTGAAGTTGATTTTGTTGGTGACTTCATTACAGTTCAATGCAGGCTGGTCATCTAATACTCTTACATTTAAAAAACGTGCCATTTTATAATTTAAAAAAAAACGTGAAAGATTAATAATTCGGTACTGGACTACACCATCTGAGGTAATTCCACGAGGACAAAAACCACTATGGTGATTATCGATCCGGCCAGTATATTTTCTAACCCGGATATAATGACAAGAATTTGTGTATGTCCTAAACGTCTCGTCCAGGTTAGACCGTCCCAGGCATGTAATAAATAAACCTTTACAAGAGGCCAGTAGTCTTCCTTGGAAAGTATACACAATTTTAAAGGACGAAAGAAGATATTGAGAGAGAATTGGGAATTAAGAGAGGAAGACATTGAATAGTAAGAAATAGAGGAAGAATATGAAAGTAAAGAAGGAAGAATGGAGAAAGAATTAGAGATTAAGAAAGGAAAATATGTAAGACTAAGACAAAATAGAGGAAGAAGAAAAAAACACACAGACTTTCGTCTGTGTTTTTCTTTTCTTCTTCCTTAATTTTCTTTTTTGAAAAAAAAAAAATGCACGAAAAAGAAGAAATTGAAGATGAAGAAGAAGACGAAGCGTAGGAAGAAGAATAAAATGAGGATAGAGAAATAATGGAGGAAGAATAGGAAGTGGAGGAAAATGAAGAATTGGAGGAAAACGAATAAATGGCGGAACACAAAGAATTGGGTTAAGATGATAAATTGGTGGATGGCGAAGATTAAGAAATGTTAGAATAAGAATAATTGCTGAAAGACAAAGAAATGGAGGAAAAAATAGAAAAGGATAAAGACGGAGAAATGGAAGAAGGTTAAATAGAGGAAGAAGGAGAAATTGAAGAAGGCAAAGAAATGAAGGAAGACACAGAAATGGAGGAAGACAAAGAAATGGAGGAACCAAAGAGGTAGAGGAAGATGGAGAATCGGAGGAAGACAAGGAAATGGAGGAAGACAAAGAATTGGAGGAAGACGAAGAAATGGATGAAGGCGAAGAAAAGGAAGAAGCAAAGAAGTAGAGGAAGATGGAGAATTGGAGGAAGACAAAGATATGGAAGAAGATGAAGAAATAAAGGAAGACAAAGACTTGGAGGAAGACGAAGAAATGGAGGAAGGCAAAGAAAAAGATGAAGAAGTAGAGGAAGACAAAGAAGTGGCAGAGGACGAAGAAATGGGTTAAGACGAAGAAATAGAAGAAGACGAAGAAATGAAGGAAGACAAAGAAATGGAAGAAGGTGAAGAAATAGAGGAAAACAAAAAAGTGGAGGAGGACGGAGAAATGTCAGAAGAAAAAAAGGAGTAAGACAAAAAATTGAAAGAATACGAAGATATAAGGAAGACGAAGAAATGGAGGAAGACAAACAAATGAAGGAAGATGAAGAAATGCAGGAAGATGGAGAAATGGAGGAAGATTAAAAAATGGAGGAAGATTAAGAAATGGAGGAAGACAAAAAATTGAAAGAATACGAAGATGTGAAAAAAGACGAAGAAATGGAGGAATACAAAGAAATGAAGAAAGACAAAAAAACTGAGAAAGATAAAGAAACGGAGGAAGAAAAAACATGGTGGAAGTTGAAGAAATGAAGGGGAAAAGGAATGGAGAAAACAGATGGAGGAATATGGAATTAAGGGAATACCAAAATAGAGGAGGCCCTGTGTAGTTCCCGGTGGTCTGTGAAGAGGAAATACCAAAATAGAGGAGGCCCTGTGTAGTTCCCGGTGGTCTGTGAAGAGGAAATACCAAAATAGAGGAGGCCCTGTGTAGTTCCCGGTGGAATGTGAAGAGGAAATACCAAAATAGAGGAGGCCCTGTGTAGTTCCCGGTGGAATGTGAAGAGGAAATACCAAAATAGAGGAGGCCCTGTGTAGTTCCCGGTGGAATGTGAAGAGGAAATACCAAAATAGAGGAGGCCCTGTGTAGTTCCCGGTGGAATGTGAAGAGGAAATACCAAAATAGAGGAGGCCCTGTGTAGTTCCCGGTGGAATGTGAAGAGGAAATACCAAAATAGAGGAGGCCCGTCCCCGGGGGTCTGTGAAGAGACAAAGAAAGAATAGAACTACTGCTACCTCAGGCATGTCGTATAAGGCAACTAACATGGAGGCTGGCAACATGAACATGGAGGCTGGCAACATTAACATGGAGGCTGGCAACATTAACATGGAGGCTGGCAACATTAACATGGAGGCTGGCAACATTAACATGGAGGCTGGCATCATTAACATGGCTACAGACACCAATGCTGCAAGAGCACGTGACTACTTGATGCAGGCTTAGTACCAAGCAGGCCCAGCTGCTCCATGTCCCATAAGGTGCGAAAATGACAACAATAATATTGATAATAATGATGATGATGTTGATGAAAATAGATGAGGAAGAAGAAATGGAGGGAAAGCAAACAATAGAAGAAGAAAAAAACAAAGGAAGGAAAGGATACAACTCCAGAACACGCACTAATCACAGATCATCATTTTTTTAAATCGACCGCAGATTTAAAACAATAGACGACCCTCCCAATTAATCCCACCACACCACCAAATTCACGAAAACCGTCTACAACCATGCTCTTCTAAACATCTCTGGAACCTTGTTCTTAAAAACAAACCGATCTTCTAGGAACCTCAATCTATTCATTCCAGTTCTCAGATTAATTATCAAAGTTGTGTCTACACCAACTCGGAGCCACCAGCCAGGGTTTTCCTTTGACGCCTGTGAAGTGATGGACGATACCGAGTATCGGGTAATTGGTTTCGCTTGTGGTCACAACGTTAATGTAAGGGAGGTTATTGAATCATGGCCAAGATATCTTTGATGTGGGGGGTTTGGATAAAGAAGTTGGCTAAAAGGGCGACAGGAGTTATTCTTCCTCGGGAATGAGAGTGTAAATGGATATTAGACAGACGCAGAACGGTAGACAAACTGATAGGTAGATAAACTGATGGAGAGAAAGATAGATAGGTAGAAATAGATAAGGACAGACAGATAAGGGACATACGCAGATAAAAAGAAAGACAGACAGACAAGCAGACGTAGACACGGATCAATAAATAAATAAATAGATAGATAGATATATAGATAGATAGATAGGTCGCTAGATAGATAGATAGGTACAAAGTGACTTCTGACCGCTTAGAAGATATACATTTATTAATTAATTAAACCCACATAAAATAACATAATAATCTCACTAGCTCTGATGGGCTAGTGATTTTCTATTACACCAAAATACAATTAAGAGCACTGGAGAATCATATTGATTCTAAACCACCACTACACGTACATATACAAAACCAAGAAAATCTAACTAACAAGGCGCCCCCCTAGTCCTCTTGTATGAAGACGGCTGCTACTGCTTGGTTAAATTATAATCCAGAGAAATGTATCTCATATTCTGGAGACAACATACATACTAACAAACAGTTCTCCAGTCAGCCGAAGTATTAGCCCACTAAATAATCCCTAAACTTAGGGAACAATTATATTCCTTCACTTATGACCTGGGAGCCGCGTTAGCACAATGGTTAGTGCACTGGCTTCCTAACTCGGTGATCCATGGTTTGATCCCAAGTTGAGGTGGGATTTTATAGACCGCAAACGGCTGAGATCGACCCAGCCTCATGAATTGGGTACCAGAGCAACTCTGGGAAGGTTAAGGCGACCGGCGTGATGCTGACGACATCACCCCTAGTGTGCTGATGGTCGAGAAAATATGGGCGAAACACCATATTCCCAAAATGTCTCAATGGGCGTGTAACGGGATTCTTTACCTTTACTGTTTGGTCTATCTGTGCGCTGTGGAAAGAAAAGCCTATCCCAAAGGCCGCAAATGGTAATGCGGTTTATTAAGGCTGTCAGCGTAGAGCGCCCTGCAACCATTAGCTGGATTACCAGTGCCCTAAGCGGATGGTTGAAGTATCAGTTGAGGGCGATGAAGTTAAGTCCCAATTGAGAAACTCCAGCTGATTGAAGTAACTTTGACTTGTAAAAAAAAACAAAAACAAAAAACAAATACCCCCAGGAGAGGTCAATGACGAACTACCCGGGGCAAAGTAGAGATGTAAAGAGACGACTTAGCAGGATTACCACAGGCAAACCACAACCCTCTGACTTTCTGCACTGATGTGTAGAAGTAGCAATCTGCTATGGTTTATGCTGTCGTAATGATTTAGGCAGGAATTTGCCGTATATGCTGTGGTAATGGGTAGTTGCAGGTAGTTTCAATAGATGCTGTGGTAATAGGTAATGCTGTAAGCAGGTACAGGGAATGTCCACTTGCCCCTGAAAAAAAAACAAGTAATCAATATCCTATTAATAACTCGTATCGGAGTATTCACTCACACACGAAACATAAGCGAACCCTCACCCTCTTTTTCTCTCTCCATTCTACTTGCTTTGTTTGCCCTCAGGTATCATGCTCTCAAATGAAGTCCCGCCCTCTTATCGATTAAAAGTCTTCCGCCGCGCGCGGCGTTAGCTGGTTGATAGCGAAGCGACTATTTATATTTAATGTCACGGCTTTTGGCCAAATTATTCCCCACACACAATTTACAAACAAGATAGTAATGTTTGAAAAGAATTAAGCTACTATACACATCCCAAGGTAACTGAAAGTTGCCCGATTGATAAGTATTCAAGGAAGTAATAAACCCCGATTAGTTATAAAAATAGCCATGATATTATCCTCAGTATTAACAAAATAGCAATACTCTTTACAGTAATTACTATACACAGACCAAGTGAAAAATTTTATAAAAATTACCACCTCGGCAGTCACTAAAGTAATATTATACACAGAATCACACATACAGAAAACCACTCTTACGTTAATACCTAAGTGATTTTGAATAGTGGCGTATTTAATAAAATTCAGAGTTTCCCTGTCACGGAAATATTTATCTCTACGAAAAATGTATAGATATATTTAAGATGCAACATAGTAACGAGGGTTCTTTATTCTATATAATTAAGTTAAAACACCTAGCGAACTATCATCATCATCTCAACCCGTAACCCGTCATGGGTCGTAGGGGTACCATGGTGGAAGCATCAGCTGACAGGGTCCTCCACTGCTCTCTATCCTCAGCAATGCGTACAAGTGTGGAAAACCGTGCCCTGTCCATTCTTTGATGTTATCAGCCCAAGGATTTTCTTTGCCTTCCTCTTCTCCGTTTACCTTCGACTTTTCCCTGGAGGATCGTTTTCGAAAGGGAGTCATGACGAGTTACATGCCCAAACCAGGCAAGCTTTCGACGGTTCACTACTGACAAAAGTGGTTCTTGGTGGCCTGCATACGTGTTTATTTTCTCTCTAACATAGACATTTGTTTTGTGCTCTTTATAGCAAATGCGCAAAATTCTTCTATAACATTTATACTCGAAAGCATGACTCCTTCGCTCCGTATCTGCAGTGAGTGTCCAGCCCTCACACCCATACAAGAGAATAGATAATACAAGTGATTTGAATAATTTGATCTTCACAGGAAAACTGATGTTACTTTTCCAGATCACATTCAGCCTTGTCATGGCAGCTGAGGCCATCTCAAGTCTTGTCTTGATATCTTTACTTGATCTGCCATCACTACATATAGTGGACCCCAGATATTTAAAGGTGTTAACTTCTTCTAACGTTTGCCCATTTAACGTAATGTTGGTCGGAACATGTTTCTTATGGCTATTCACCAATATCTTGCTTTTTTCTATATTAATTTCCATCCCATAAGCGCTTGTTACTTTCTCCAGTCTAGAGGTAAGGACTTGAAGTTCTGATTCTGTTCCAGCTATAAGATCGATATCATCAGCAACACGTAGATTGCAAAGAGGTAGGCCTCCAATCGATATGGTTGTTTTATAATCGTAGAGAGCCTCCTGCATAATATGTTCTAGATATATATATTAAAGAGCACTGGGGACAGGATACATCCCTGACGAACTCCTACAGTTGTTTTGAAACATTCTCCAATGTCATTGCTTGCAAAAACAGCGCAGCTTGTGTCATTGTATAGTGCTTCAATGATATCTATGATGTTGGTATCAAAATTGAATTTTCTCATTATTTGCCATAAGCCTTCATGCCAGACTCGATCGAAGGCTTTTGTGAAATCGATGAAGTTATGGTATAAATCATGTTGATGCTGGAGATGTTTTTCGATCAGTAATCTAATATTGAAGATTTGTTCTGAGGTACTTCTTTTTGGTCTGAAGCCAGCCTGTTCCTCTGACAAGATTTCTTCTGATTTCTGTTTTATTCTGTTCAAAAGTATCCTTAACATCACTTTACTTGGATGACTAATAAGGCTAATGGTTCTGTAATTCTTGCACATTTTTAGATTTCCTTTCTTTGGAAGCGGTATTACTAATGACTGCGTCCACTCTTTTGGCCATTTGTTTAGTACTCCATATCTTATGGCAAATAGTTGTCATGTTTTTTTACTATATCTGGTCCTCCATATTTCAAGAGCTCTGCTGGGATATTATCCACACCCGGTGACTTCCTTCCTTTCACCGACCATATAGCCTCTTCCACTTCTTCCCGTAATATTGCTGCGTTTCCGAGTTCCCTGTTTTCACACTTAATGTTATTTAATATGCTATAGTCAGTGTCGAGTTTACAGTTATATAATTCTTTACAATGATCTGTCCACCTTCTCATTACAGCTGTTTTTTCATTGAGCAGAGCCCCATTGCTATCTTCTATGATAGTTACCCTGGGCTGTTGGGGTTTTGATAGTCTTCTTAATGTGTCAAAAGCTGTCTTGCTGTTACCTTTTATTAGCCCCGTATTAATGGACTCACATTGATCAGCTACCCATTTTTCTTTGGCCTGTTTCATTTTCTTTCTAATATTTTTATTCACCATACTGTATTGCCATGCTGCTTCAGGAACCTCTTTCTTAACCTTTTTCATTTCTCGCCGTGTATCACATAACTTCAGAATGTCATATGTAACCCATGGTTTGTTTATTTTCTTTCTTTTACCAAGTATTTCTGTTGCTGATTCAATGAGCACGTCTTTCATGTTCTCTGTGATTGAGTTGATATCATCCTACAGAAAGTTGAGAGCTGCAAATTTTCCTCCAACAGTTGCCTCAAAGATTCCCGCGATTTCTGGATCTTTCAGCGGACTATACTACTGCATTAAATAAGTAAGTGCGCTTACCGAATGTCACAGAGTGCTCGAAGGTTTCGTCTAGATTATTTTAAAATTCCTTACTTTTCTATTCCTTCACATTTTGTCTGTTTTCTCTACAAAATACTTGCACCTGCAATCTGTTCTATTGCTGGTTTTCAAGTCTTCACTAAAAGTCCTGTCATACGATCCAAATTCTATCTTCTTCTACAAAGGCACTTAAAGTTATTTCTTTAGGGACGTCTATACGATTTATTCGCTTAGTCGAAACGACAGTGGTTCCCAGAGTATTATATTTCAGTGTTCAGTGGTCAACTGGAGACCGCCACGATAAATCTTTTACGTGTCTAAGCAAGAGACGGGAAATAATTAACTTGGCGTGGGAATCAGAAATGTCTTAACTTCATGCGAACAAATGCTGAGTTTTAAAATTACTTGCTGATAACCGTTGGAAGAGAACGCACTCTTCTAGAATAGAAGCCCCAAGCTACCTAATATCAACAGTATATGTGATTTGGGAGTAAAGGCTACTAAAATTCTAGTTCTTAAGCTGTGGATAAAGTCCTGAGCGATAAGCAAACTCTCAGTATTCGCTTAATTAGCTAACTCTAATATCAAGGGATTAGTTAATGTATTTAAAGTGTGAAATACTTAATATTGTGGTTTTAATTCTTTACATTAGATTGATAGCTATTTTGCATTTATGTATTTTGAATGTTATTGATGCATTATAATGATGTAAGTACTGGCTGATATCTGAAAGTACTACATTCTAATGATTTTGGGAATGTGATGAAGAAAGCTGTTGTGAACGAGAGAAGAACCATGTTGTTCAATGGACGAGTGAATGAAACATCGTTCCTCCAATGCAGTCACGCATGGACGCACACAACCAGGCGTCTGCTTATAACAAAGGTTGACCTGACTGACCCGACCTGATTGTGAGACTACTGCTAGACAGGAATTTGTAAACAAATGGACAGTCGCCTTTAAGGAAAAGACTGACGTTACGGTCCAGGTAAATATATTATTAGGCACCATTCTGAGACGAAATGTCCAGAGTGGCTGTAGTTAATATATCTGTATAAAACAGAAGATTGATTACCTGTATTATCTTCCACAGCGCAGTTGTAGAATCCTAGCCAGTTTCTGGATTTTTATTGCTGGAAATTGTTGCGAGTAAACCTCCTAGTTGCTCTATGCTACAGAGAGAACTAGTGCTTACATCTCAAACCCTCTAGCGGTGTTCACAAGTCAGCAACCCTGAGCAGTCTACAGCATTTAAGCATTCAACACCTCGTCAGCACCTGAACATCATAACTCGACTTCCCAACCAGGTGATCAGGTGAGTGTAGCTCAACTGCAGCAAATTATCCAGTTGGTAATTACTACCTACTGAGACGCCCAGGAGAAGTCCAAGCAGATAAGTCTACTTAAAACCCAGACCAAAATCAGAATTCACTTTTCCAAGAAATAGCCATAGGAATAAACTTTCGTCAGTGAGGAAAATAGCCTCTTATTCTTATTTGAACCAAAGACACTGACAGTATTCTGAATCCTTGAATAAGTAATATCATAACTGTCTTTTGTTAAATTTCCTAGTATTTCTTTTCAAAGTACATGTCAACATTGATTTTATTTTCCACTGTAATTAAAGTAATTATGTACATTCTGTAACTCACCATCATTCTGAGTTTGACTTAGTAGATTGTATATTCTGTTCAGAAAAATATACTCAACCCTCATTGTATTATTTGTTACTACTAGTTCATCTTCAAAAAGATTAGAGTAAGAAAGAGTTAATCGTCGCCAGAAAAATACAAGAGATGGTAGTCTAAAAGGTGAGAGAATCACTGACACCAACCTGTGCCCTTCTGTTAACTCTTTCCCTCAACACTAGCTCACCTCTGTGAAAACTAGTGTCTAAAGGTCGATGCGCTTTCTACACATCTTCCATTCCTTACTATACAAATCCTCCGACAATTGGAGTGATCGATCATCGATCATTTACAACTGCGACACCGAATAAAAGAAAATTCCTATACACAATACAACTGTTATTTGCTCTGGCGCAGAATATCACTGTTTAAGGTAGCGGAATTCTCTGGAGACAGTGGCAAGGAGTGTTCGAGACTTGCTTAAATAGTTAGATAAAGTCTGCAGGCATTCAGGCGTGGGGTTGCACGTGCATTGATGGCAGCGCAACCATGGCGTAAGGACCTGGGAACTGGCGTCTCTTGATAAAAGAAAGTTGCGACACTCTGGCGGCCATTGAACAGCCAGAATTCGCGATATTTATTTTTCAGTTGATCTGCCCGTCTGTCTATTCTTTCAAAAGTGCATAAATATAAAACGAATAAATAAAAATAAATTGTCTACCTACACAGTATCTGACAGTGAGTATCACCTAGCCCTACCCCCTGCATAACACCTCTATCCCAGAAGTTAGTCACATTCCAGAAACTACAATTATCCAGGTCATGTAGATCCCAGAATTCCTAGATGCCATTCATAATGTTCATACCAGACGACTGTCATAATTTAATCTATTTCTCTCTAGTCGGTGGTCACACTAATTTGACTTCCATGACCGTTATATTACGTTATATATCCGCTGCCGGTTGCGCGTACTTCCCCCTTTTCTGTTTCTTTCGTGCAAGCATGGCGTGTTTTATATTTCTGGTTGACTTCTCCGATTGGTGGAGGTACGTTGATTAAACTTCCGCTTACCAGTTTTCTTTCTTCAAGTCGATGTATTAATGTAACTTTGTTGGTATTTTCCTTTCATTGTTATGTATGTATGTATTTGTATTGTTCTTAATTCTTGTTAATTTCTTCTCTTGTATGTATGTATCTATGAAGAAATGTATTCATGTATGGTCTAGTCCCCAACGAAGTATGGATGTTCAATGTATTTACCAGATCCTCCTGTATGTGCCATCCACTCATGTATCTTTATGTAGTTTGTATCCTCATGTATGTATGTCTATGTCCATGTTGTATTATGTCATGTGTTTTGTATGTCCGTGTATCCTATACCCCGTATGTATGCAATGTATGTAGGTATGTATGTGTAAGCTATGTGCGGATCGTATGTGGAGTGTATGTATGTATGTATGTAGGGTCTTATGTCTAAGTCTGTTGTATGTACTTATGTGTATGTAAATGGTTATGTAATGTATGTTGAAGGGACGTCAGTATGGGCTTGTCGTACCATGTCAATGTATGTTGTATGCAACAGTATTTATAAAATTATGTAAACTATATGTCATTTGCAGAAATGTGTGTTTTTGTTTATGTATATATTGTATATATATAGTATGTATATATATGTATATTCGTATATATATTATATAATTATGTATTGATATGTATATACCTAGTATGCTATATATATCTTTAATATGTACATACAGCTATTTGTATACTACTAATATCGATATATATAGGAGGATTCTAGATAGATGGATTTGTAATATACTGTCTGTCATCCATCTCATTATTATAATATTATGATAATATATATATATGGTATATAAGTAGATATATATATTTAATCATATATGTATATATATATATATAATACGTATATATATATATATATATAGGGATATATCCAAGGGATAGTATATATATACAGATATATATATATATACTCCATATATACACATATTTTTATACAATGAAAATACAAATTAAAGAATTTTGACAAATATGACAACTTGATAGTTTCATTGTAAAGTAACTAAAAAGTATTCATTTTTATTTTTAAAAATAACTATTTATAACATAATTACATAAAAGTAAGATACAACTACAAACAGACAAAATTTTATAACACTTCATACATATTTTATATTATAGCATAACATATTTTGATTTGAGATTGGCTGTCCGATATAGAAATTATCCGCGACTTGTCACAAAGTCCTCTGTTTTTGCGGCTCGAGTGAAGTCCACTTGTAACCCCTGCCTGTCGCCGTCTTTGGTCTGATTGGTGTATGACGATTCCCTATATTGTCTTCCATTGTCCCGCCACGTAGGATTACTTGCAAACAACAGTTTGCAACCTGTAGGTACTTATCATTGTCCAGTACCAGACATGTTTTAATTCGCCTTTCATCCGACCTAACGATTACTTACATTTAAGTTCCAAAGTGGGGATAAAAAAAAAAAATACTGGAGCGGTTGATATGAAATAAAGATTTTCAAAATCCCAAGAGGTGGGGGGGGGGGGGGGGGCCGATCTCCCCGTTGCCACCCCCTTGGATCTGCCAATAACTGAATTAGATTTAGCAAAATAGCACAACGGAATTGTCATTATGTTAACTACGTGATCTATCTATCAAGTGATATTTTTTCCCCTTATAATTGCATACATTCATGTCCATTCACCGCTCCCATTACGAGATGGTAGCTATGTATGTATGCTTAAACATATTAAACATCAATGAATTCATGCAATTATATGACATTTTACTAATATTCTCTGCATTTTAATATTTTTAAAATATAAAAAGTATGCAATTACCTGTTTTCAAAATCCGGTTTAAAGATATCTTGCAAATGATTCTTACCTTCTTAAACTCGTAAGGTCACCTTGGATTAAAAATGAAGAGTATTATGAAACCATCGATGTTAACCGCTAAACTACCGTGGCGCCATATGGTAGTAATACGTTTTAATTTTAAGGATACAATAGTCTTATACACTGTAGTAGATAAGAAATGTCCGCCAGAGCAAATTAGAAGATATAACAGCACGAAATCATCATACAACTCGGGGAGGTACTTCATTAGCTCTTTTATTATTCTTTAACTCTATATGGTGCATAGGCGTTGAACTAGTGCACGCGAAGCCCACCTGCCATGTGCTGATAGTTCAAGTACTTGAGAGAGGTACGGTAGCTGATATTGCCGAGTTTCGATCCCGGTGCGTCCAGATGACGATGATGTTGCTTTGGCTTTTCTTGTAACGAAATGATATTGTCATCTGTTGGGACTTCTTTTAATTCGTTTTTCCCCCTGACGTGCAGCGAATCTGCCGTGTTTCTTATAATCTACTCGTCAGTGCAGTTGTTTCGTTTTATTCCCTAACTAGCCCCGTGGATCA
>JAMPIV010009075.1:0-55037 GCA_024509875.1 Oreohelix idahoensis
CGACACGCTCCAGTCTACCCAACTGTAAATTGGTACCTGACTTTGCTCTTTAGTTAGGGCAAAAAGTCAACTAGGCGGGGAACTGGTTACACCCACCTCACCCCACCTCTCGATGCTGGACCTAGTATAGTGAAGTCTACAACACTTCACACCCCTACGGCAGTATCTGCTATGGGACTACCTCTACCCTTACCTTTATGTTCATCACATACTCTTTTGCTGTCCCGGAAGTTAAATACACATATGGGACCCAAAGACGCAGCAATAGAGAATGCAGTCAGCGACTCATAGCTTGACTGCTTGCGTCAGGGTCAGCGAACCAGAGCTGACCAAGACCCTACTCCACCTCCACGTGGTGGTCCTGGAAACAGGCTGCATCACTGCAGTCTGGCTGAGAGAGCAGGGATCGAAGAGGGAAGGCAAACCCGGTCCCAAAAAATGCCGTGCTGAAGTCGGATGTGCCGGCCGAAAGGCGCAGATATCGCAGCTCCGCTGTAAACAGACACAACGCAACCAACGTCTTTTTCAGGACGAACGACTAAGAGGAAGAAGAAGAAATACACATATGTTATTATTACTGAAATGCATTGGCTTTCTTCAGAAACTTGACAAAATCCCATGTGTATCCTATTAGTTGTTTCTTCAGAAACTAGACAAAATTCCAGGTGTATCCTATTGTTTCTTCAGAAACGTGACAAAATCCCAGGTGTATCCTATTAGTTGTTTCTCCAGAAACTTGACAAAATCCCATGTGTATCCAATTAGTTGTTTCTTCAGAAACTTGACGAAATCCCATGTGTATTCTATTGTTTCTTCAGAAACTTGACAAAATCCTAGGTATATCCTATCAGTTGTTTCTTCAGAAACTTGACAAAATCTCATTCGTATCCTATTAGTTGTTTCTTCAGAAACTTGACAAAATCCCGTGTGTATCCTATTAGTTGTTTCGTCAGAAACTTGGCAAAATCCCACGTGTATCCTATTAATTGTTTCTTTAGAAACTTTACAAAATCGCATGTATATCCTATTAGTTGTTTCTTCAGAAACTTGACAAAATCCCATGTGTATCCTATTAGCTGTTTCTTCGGTAACTTGACAAAATCCCGCGTGTATCCTGTTAGTTGTCGTTATGAAACTTGACAAAATTTCTTGTGTATCCTGTTAGTTGTTTCTACACAGGCTTGACAAAATCCTGTGTGTATCCTATTAGTTGTTTCTTCAGAAATTGACAAAATCCCATGTGTATCCAATTAGTTGTAAGGACACCATCAGTTGTGACACAAAATATTGTTAATATCAGTTCTGTGCCCTCTTCCTCACAGCAGTTTATACATGTACTTAACAATGTCGCAGCAAAAGTTACCGGTCTATTGGCAGCGTCACGCTTCAGTTTACCAGCTGTAAATGGGTACATTATTCTTCTCTTGAGTTAGGGAAGGCAAAGGCAGTGAGGGAAAGAACTGGTCATTGCACCTTATAAAGTTGGACCACAGTGAAGTCTCTAACACTTTACTCTATGGGGTACCTTTAGAGTGTCATCGACGGTAGCCGTTAGTTAAAGTGCACCTTAACACATTTGTAATGAAACTCGTGCAGTCAATTAAATTAACACATGCTTTATTTGTGTAATCGCTGTTATTTTTAGTACTTGCATGAAAGAAATTTACCTATTGTCCATCACAGTGTCCGTCTGTATGTTTATCTGTGTCTTTCCTTCTGTCTGTTCATATCTCTGCCCAACCATTCGTCCATCTGTAGTCCCTCAACTCATCCCTCCGTGTCAGTGTGAGTTCATCTGTCTATCTTGTCTCTGTCCGTATGTCTGTCTCTTCATCTGTCTGTCTCTTCATCAGCCTGTCGCTTCATCTGTCTGTCTCTTCATCTGTCTGTGTCTTCATCTGTCTGACTCTTCATCTGTCTGTGTCTTCATTTGTCTGTCTCTTCGTCTGTCTGTCTCTCCGCCCAATCTTCCATCCATCTCTTGTCCGTCTGCCCATCCTTCGTTGCAGTGTCCATCCATCCATCTATCTGTGTATCTTTCCGTCCGTCTGTCTGTCTGTTTATCAATGTCTGCCCTTTCGTTTGTGTCTTGTTTTAACTATGCATCCTGCACATTTCTGTGACCTCATTCTGTGGCTTGGCTTAGTCACTGTAATATCTCATCTCTCATTTTATTTTGCGCCACTAACAGAACATTGAACCACCACTGCAGCTGCCTCTTCCTCCCCCCCCCGTTACAGGAAGTCCGCACCAAACATGCGCATGCGCATGTAGTGGTGGTTTCTGGGGCAACAATTTGTTTCATGTGACGAGGTTGCCAGCCTCCATGCTCAACCTCATATATGTCGTCTTCTACGACATGCATGGGCTTGTAGTAGCCCTTTTCTTGTTTATTTCAGAGAACCCAGGAACTACTCGGGGCAAAGGTTACATCTAGGTAACAACCAAGGTTACATATAGGTAACAACAAAGGTTACATCTAGTAGCTGAAAATTACGAAAACAAAACGGTTGGTTTGGAGGGGAGGACGGAGATAACAAAAATTATCAGATTATATTTATGCATAACATAAAATTTGTCTGTATTTTCTCTTCCACGATGCCTCTCTCCCTTCCTCCCTCCTAGCATTCAAAGACTTTCATGGACAGAATATTTCTGTCCAGCACACAAAGTCGGCGCTGTTGTTTCTGTGTAAATATTTACTCATTACAGCCAGAACACATGCCATTTTAACGTAGCAATGTTCAATTCTGAAATGTAAACAGGGCCGTGTGAAATGGTGGTGACGTATTCCCCACGCCTCTCTGTCCCACCTGTCCTATTTCATATTATTAAAACTACCTGTCTTCTTTGTCTGTCACCATTTCCGCAACCCCCTCCCTCCCCCCCCCCCCCCCCCCCCCCCCCCCCCCCCCCCCTCCCCCCCCCCCCCCCCCCCCCCCCCCCCCCCCCCCCCGCCCTGACAAGTGCGCGACATCGTGACATATTTCAGCTTCGAACACTTCTATAGCTGCGAAACAGGCGTTAAGAATAGACAGACCTAGAACTGCACGCTATAGTTAAGGTGGTAATAAACAAACAACCAAAATAAATATGTAATGATTCGTTGGGATGTGGCGGGAAAGTGAAGTTATTGTGAGGTTTTAGTGAGGTTCTAGTGAAGATTTAGTGAGGTTCTAGTGATACATGTGACTGATGATAAAGAGTAAATTAAATATCAACTCAAACATCTTAAGCGTTCACACCCTTTATCCCCCCCCCCCCCCCCACCCCCCCCCCCCCCCCCCCCCCCACCCCGCGCCTATTTTCTTTAACAGTATGACAAGTATGAAGAGACTGTCATTTTAGGATAAAGGAAAAACACGCACATACACACACGCGCACACATTCGACATTTTCATTTTCTCTATCTACAACAGCCGTTCTCTACTTTTTTTTTTTTAAATCCTGGAGGAACCCTGGAAATAATTTTCAAATTTCGGGGAACCCCAGCATAAAAATTGTTGTATCTACAGCTCATGGTACCTTAGCGTGATCATAAGTTGTAAATATAATAATCCAGCAAAAATTGGTGTATCTAGTCTACAGCTCATGGTACCTTAGCGTGATCATAAGTTGTAAATATAATAATCCAGCAAAAATTGTTGTATCTACAGCTCATGGTACCTTAGCGTGATCATAAGTTGTAAATATAATAATCCAGTAAAAATTGTTGTATCTAGTCTACAGCTCATGGTACCTTAGCGTGATCATAAGTTGTAAATATAATAATCCAGTAAAAATTGTTGTATCTACAGCTCATGGTACCTTAGCGTGATCATAAGTTGTAAATATAATAATCCAGTAAAAATTGTTGTATCTAGTCTACAGCTCATGGTACCTTAGCGTGATCATAAGTTGTAAATATAATAATCCAGCAAAAATTGTTGTATCTACAGCTCATGGTACCTTAGCGTGATCATAAGTTGTAAATATAATAATCCAGTAAAAATTGTTGTATCTAGTCTACAGCTCATGGTACCTTAGCGTGATCATAAGTTGTAAATATAATAATCCAGTAAAAATTGTTGTATCTACAGCTCATGGTACCTTAGCGTGATCATAAGTTGTAAATATAATAATCCAGCAAAAGTTTTTGTATCTACAGCTCATGGTACCTTAGCGTGATCATAAGTTGTAAATATAATAATCCAGTAAAAATTGTTGTATCTAGTCTACAGCTCATGGTACCTTAGCGTGATCATAAGTTGTAAATATAATAATCCAGTAAAAATTGTTGTATCTAGTCTACAGCTCATGGTACCTTAGCGTGATCATAAGTTGTAAATATAATAATCCAGTAAAAATTGTTGTATCTAGTCTACAGCTCATGGTACCTTAGCGTGATCATAAGTTGTAAATATAATAATCCAGCAACAATTGTTGTATCTAGTCTACAGCTCATGGTATCTACAACTCTCTAATGCAAGGCAGTAGTGTAGATAGACGAAACTTCAGTTTTTTTTTTCCTTTTTTAAATTTTCTACTTGGTTTTTTTTAACCCGTATCCAGTTAGACCCAAAAACAAATGTCCACCCTACAATATGTTAATGAAATATGGTATGTGCAAGAGTGAACACGCTCCTACCGCGCACTGCCACACGGGCTGATCGATCACTGCCTACCACTGCGAGCGCTTACATCACCCGGCGCGCAAAGTAAAGACAAAAACAACGTTTATTATTATTTTTTTAAATTGCGATCTCTCTCGGAACCCCTAGCGACTCCTCTCGGAACCCTAAGGTTCCGTGAAACCCGGTTGAGAAACCCTGAGCTACAATAATTGGACAGGTAGTATTATGCCACGTTCGGATGTTGGCATTTTAACATATCATGAACTAGAAGAATTATGTATCCTAATTATAACCCATCAGAGGTTGAACGGGATGTGAATCTTCATTAAATTTGAAGCAAAAACAAAATACCTTCCACTAATTTGACCAATACAGAACTATTCACTACGGTGTTGGCAGAAGAGTTGTATAACGAAGAAGGGGGGGGGGGGGGAGGGGGGGGGGGAGAGAGAGCGAAAGTGAGTGAGGCAGAAAGAAAGAGTAGAGAGATATCCTCCTGATCACCCTCATGCTTCTATCACTCTCATCCTCCTGGTTCTCTCATCCTCCAGATTACTCTCATCCTCCTCCTCATTCCTCTCATCCTCCTCATTCCTGTCATCCTCCAGATCACCCTCATCCTCCTGATTCATATAATCCTCCAGGCTTCTGTCATCCTCCATATCACTATGATCTAGTGAGTCAGCGTAGCCAACAAATAAGCAGCAGTCTTACTAATTCCATTGGCTGAAACAAGCCAGCTGTTTACCACCACCATTACTAACAAACACAAATGACACTTTTTGTCTGCAGTATCTGTGCTGTTACCTCTGGAATATACATACAGGGTGACATAAACGTATCTCCCGACTTTTATATTGGTGTATCCTCGCTTGTATCTCTTGGATATACGTGAAACAAATGACAAAACAATGGGCAGTAACTGAGATTTGACATCTGACTAAAAAGTCAGGAGTCGCGGTAGCATAGTGGTTAGTGCACTGGCTTCCTTGCTTAGTGGTCTATGGTTCGATCCCCAGATGAGGTGGGATTTTATTTAGGCCACAAATGGCTCCTGGGTCGACCCAGCTCCAATTGGGTACCAGAGCAACTTCTGGGAAGGTTAAGGCGGCCGGCGTGATGCTGACCACATCACCCCTAATGTGCCGATGGTCAAGAAAATATGGGCCTAACACCATATTCCCAATATGCCTCAATGGGCGTGTAACGGGATCCTTTACCTTTACAAAGTTTAATTTTTGTTTTCCAGAAACAAAATAAAATGCAAGTAAATAGTGGCAAATAACGTGACGTTACAAGAGATTAAAAAAATTCTGCCTACTATGGGATCCATTTATCATGTTTTAAACAGGCCAAATCTCAGGTTGACCCTAAACGTTTCTTGCCATATATAAGATCTAATTCTTCATTCATTCATTAGTTTATGTGTTGTCAGCTCCTTCTGGAATATAGGCCTTCAACAAAGTCATGCATAGCTTTCTTGATCTGGGCAATTAGCTCATGGTCTTTTAAAGTCTTCTTTATCCCTTCCATTTATAAATCCCATCTCTTTATCACTTTCATTTATAAATCCCATCTCTTTATCACTTTCATTTATAAATCCCATCTCTTTATCATTTTCATTTATAAATCCCATCTCTTTATCACTTTCATTTATAAATCCCATCTCTTTATCCCTTTCATTTCTAAATCCCATCTATTTATCACTTTCATTTTAAATTCCATTCTCCGTGTCTTTATTGGTCTCCCTCAATTTCTTAAACTCTGAAGATCCTTGACAAGGACTGCATTGTAATGCTGTGAGCTGGCTTTCTCAATGTGTTTCCTATTAAGTGCTAGATTCCTTTCCTCTCATAGTGTTCTACTCCTATTTTTACTGTAATTCTTCATTCTGGCACAGAGTTTCTTAACCTGTGATCCACGGACCCATTGGAGTTCCATGAATGGATTTGAGGGGTCCATATACATGAACTAAAATTTAAAATGTAGACTTTTTATTATTATGCTTTTATGTACACTTTCTTAAAGAAGGGGCCCATATCCTTCATCTACAATATCAGAGGGGTTGTTAGCCTTCGTCAGACAATCAGATGGATCATTGGTCTTCATCAGACAATCAGAGGGGCCGTTAGCTGTCATTAGACAATCAGAGGGTCATTAGCCTTCATCAGACAATCAGAGGGGTCTTTAAGCCTTCATCAGACAATCAGAGGGGCCATTGGCCTTCATCGGACGATTAGAGGGGTTCAGAGCACAAAAAAAGGTTCAGAAACCCTGTTCTAGCAAATTTGATTCACTTTAAGAAGAGTTTGGAATCCCTGACTTAGAACAAAAGGTTTTTGTTTTATTTCTTTCTGCACTTACTGAAACAGAGCAAGAATAAGGTCAGTTTGAAAGTGGTATACAAATGTGCTCCACTGCACATGACCAGAATCAAGCTTTATGTTATATTATTAGTTATGTTCAAGAGATTAATCCTTGTCTTATTATTTCATCATCAGATTTCGTCCTAACCACATCTAATATACAGTCATCCAACTGACAAAGAGTACCAGAGGTATATCCAAACACCATGGAAACTACAGCATATGAACATACCACAGAGACAAGGCCAGCTCCTTCCCCAATCAGGCCACACCCAGAATATGTCAAATCTACCCATGGGTTGCTGAAGATTGCAGAGATTGTAAGTTATTGGCCACTGTCCTGTGATTTGATCTGACACATTCAATGCATGTTATGGCATTATTTGGTAGATGGCCATGTTACATAGCCCATCATATCAGTCATCATTTGTATAAGTTTTGCAGTAAATAAGTTGTTAAAATATTAAAACCATACATTCTGTGGATGAAAAGAATAAATTTCACATTCATGTTTGAATTCTAAGATGGCAAGAACATTTGTAACAGAACATCTAGTCATATTTTTATGTCATGGCATTTAGAAATGTATTCCTTGGTGTCACTTGAATAGTTCATCTTTCTGAATGTAACTAAGGGTGCAAAATAAAAACTGTCACTGGCAACAGGAAAATTCTTGAGTAACTTCAGAGCAGATGCAGAGGCCTTGAAAACTGCAGCAGAGGTTCTGATAACAGAGGAAAACATAGAGACAAGCAGCTTTCTTCTTAGATGGTGTTGGCGGTAGTTGCAGCACTGAGGAGCCAAAATAATGCAGACCTAAAATATCCAAAGAGCAGTACTCTACAAACTTTATCAGCGATTCAATAGAGCTGTGACACAGTGAATTATATCTCATTGCAATATCCCTGGCAATGAAGAGGCTGACATATTGGCAAAAGAAGGTAGAAAGCTACTTCAGTCTGATACAAACATAAGTTACAAAAAGGCCAAGAATTTTATCAAGAGCAGAAACAGGAACAAGTGGGAAGCAAAGCATCCATGCCACCAAAACAATGATACATATTACCTGCTCAGCAGAAGTGAACAAGTCTTCAGACTTCGCACAGATCACAACATATTGGGATAGCATCTATTCAGCAAGTTAAAGATAGGAACTACAGATAAGTAAGTATGGCATCGATAGAACATCTACTTCAAAGATGCCCAACAAATGCGGAACAGAGAAAGCACAAATGGCCTTCACCAGTGGTATTCCTGGAAAAACTCTACGGAAATATCAACAGCCTCAAGCTGGCCTCTGCTTTCTTTGAATATATTAAAGTAGATGTCTGAAAGTGAACAAAGAAGAGGACAAGATTTTTAGATGTATCAGGAAATGTATATTTCCGGGGATGTTGCAGTGAGATGGGATCCACTTATCACAACTCATTTGAACTGCTGACCTAGTTTGTGGAGTTTTACTCTTAGGTCATCCAGGTCGGCATTATTCTGGCTCTTCAGGGTTGCAGTTATTGACAGCATATCTGTGAAGAGCTACATGTCTCTCTGAGCTTTTTTCTGTCATTAGGATTTCTGCTGCAGTTTTTAAGGCCTTTGCCTCTGCTCTGAAGTTGCTTGAGAATTTTTCTGTTGCAATTGACAGCTTTTCTATCAGCCTCCTGAATATTGTTGCTGGGGAGGTATGAAATCTTTTCCAATTCCTCAATGGGTGTTGACTTTATCTACCCCCCTCCCAGGCGCCCCGTTATGATTCTCATTGCTTGGTTTTGGATTCTGTTCAGTTTATCAAAGTTTGACTCAGCTGCTGTTGACCATGCTGCAATGCCTTATTCAAGGACTGGTGTCACTTGCCGGGTGTATAGCTTCTTTAGTGCACACTTGCACGATCCCCAACCAGTGCCAGCAAGTTTTTTCATGATTGCAATTAAAAATCTTTTGACCCTACAGCTTACATAATCTATTTTGAATTCATTTCAGCATGGTGCTGATAAAAAATTATGGTAATATCATGTTTGAAAACTGTTTTCAAAGCTACCTTTAGAAACTATAATTTGCAAGCATCTTTTCATACCTCCAGACAACTCTCCTTATATGAACACTGGTACACAAATGAAAGGTTGAACATATGCATCAGTGAAAAGTGAATGCTGTTCTCAGTAACTGACACATTTTTCTGTATGGTCATACTGTACAGAAAGCCACATTGTGAATAATAGTTGAATGGCTGGGAATCACTTTCAAAACTAATGGTTCATTATGGAGTCCCCCCTGGAAGATCATTAACTTAATTAAGAAAATATATGAAATTATGACATGCAGACTTCTTCATGAAGGACAACTTACAGCATCATTTGGGATAAGAATTTTAGTGTGTAAGGGAGGCCTCTTGTCACTGTTTCTCTTCTTACTGGCTATAGGTTAGGTTATAACACCATTATCACCATCCAATAGTGGACTTTGACTAAACAGCTTGATGATTTAGATTTTACCGATGACCTGGCTCTTCTGTTCCATAACCATAACCAGAAGCAAGACAGAATGATAATACTTTATGAGAGGTCACAGTGAGTAAGTCTGAAAGTAAGCAGGGAAAGGACAAAGATAACACTGACTAACAAAAAAAAACTTTTTTTTTCTTTCTCTAACATTTCTATGTTTTTCTGGTCAATTTTAATGCGCTGTTTTTAAATCTGCAAACCGTTTTTCTCTATCAGGTCGGGATCTCTAGAAATACGCAATTGAAGTTTTTTAACAACGCATACAGTATTACGACATCATTCGTACAAGAAGTATAACAGTTATGTAGGCTTGAATTTCTTTGCACTCGACTTTCGTCGGTGAATGGCATGTGGTACATCGCGATGAAGCATCCAACAATAATCGGCAAGCATGGTCACACTCCACCGTCCTTGATAACGTGACTCCATTACGGCGATATCTTGATGGAATCGTTCTCCATGTTCATCGCTGACTTCGCCTAGGTTGTCAGGGAAAAAGTCAAGATGCGAATCGAGCAAATGGATTTTGAGGGACATGTTACAGCCCATAATTCTGTATGCATCTATGCACTGCTTAACAATATGCAACATAGTCAACAGATTTGTGATTTCCCAGAAAGTTATCGACGATCGATTTGAATGCCATCCATGCGCGAAGTTCACTATCATGTAACAAGTTCTCGAATTGTTTGTCTGCAATAACTTTCCTAATCTGAGGTCCTACAAAGATACCTTCCTTTATCTTTGCATCGCTAACTTGCGGAAACTTTTCTCGAAGATAAGTAAAAGCTTTGCTCGTTTTATCTAACGCTTTTACAAAATTCTTCATGAGCCCCAACTTTATATGTAACAGTGGTAAAATGAAGCTGTCTTTGTTAACTAATGGCTCGTGTATTACATTTTTATGCCCGAGCTGCATACGATCCCGGATAGGCCACACCTTTCTTGCATAATGTTCCTGTCTGTTGCGGCTGTCCCATTCACATCGGAAGCAACAAAATTTAGTATACCCAGTCTGCATGCCCGTGAGAATTGCAATGACCTTAGGTCTCCACAAATCCGCCATTGGTAGTCATTGTACTTTATTTTTTCCAAACGTATAGCCATATTGTCATAAGTTTCTTTCATATGAACAGAGTAGGTGACTGGAATTGATGAAAATAAATTTCTGTTATGCAAGATTTATTTGCATCATCAACTTTCGAATCGAAATAAAGTTCATATGCTTTCTTTAGTAATGGTGTAAAGTTTTTCTGGTCAACACGATCGGTAAAATATCCGCACACGTAACAGAACAGATCAGCCGAATTTCTACAACTTCTAGAAGCCATATTTTGCTCAGAATTATTTCAAAATACAGTAACTATTTGAAAAATCGCGTAACATATGTCATGCATCTTTTAGCAGTATAAAAAGTAGAATTATGTTGCTTTTTATTAATTTTTAATAAGTTATATAGTAAAAATGAAACGGAGCAAATAACGGTTTCCCAAAAATATATTTATTCACAAATATCTTAAGAACCCGACGTGATAGAGATAAACGGATTTCAGATTTGAAATCAGCGCAAGAAACTGACCTAAGAACACTTATTCTTATATAAGAAAGAAAAATGTTGTTTGTCAGTGTAATTAAAATAAATGCAGGAAATGATAACAAGATTGCACTTAGAGAAACATCCCAATAAGACGTAGAATCATACATGTATCTTGGCAGCAATACAGGTAAAGTTGAAGGACAGACAGGTGAATCAGAATAAGGATACAGAGGGCAAGTGGACTTTCACATTAAAGGACCACCTCTGCAATTCAGTGAATAGTAGCATTAAGCTACCTGTCCAGGTAATAAAGATCTTGGAAATCAACACCTGATTAATGACGGGAAGTGTTTTTAGTGAGTGGAACTGAACGAGATAAGTAGTAGTTACCTTGAAGAAACAAGATCTAGAAGTCACCAATGACCATAATGTTGACAAAGATAATAACAATCTATAATTTTCAGCCTGTGATTTGTAAATACATATCTGCTGTCCTTACCAACTTTCTATTTTAAATTAATAGATATACTACTACAGGTATATTTTATAAATTACAGTTGATTGATTTTGTTAAATTTCAGTTTCTGTTAAAAATTTTGTTATTGTGTGGAAATTAAGAGAATTAGTTAATAGTTTAAATTGGTAGGGATAAAATATGAGCTACATTTCACATGAAATATTAATAGAGACACCCTTGGAGCATAGGATAGGTCTAGCGAGAATGTGACTTACTTCACAGTTCTCTTCTACAGCTACCATCTAGACTCTGCAGTTAACTACCTGACTTGCCCTGTGCCATCCCTACACCTTGTTCACCAGTTCTGGGAACTACAGCTATTATTTTCAATCCAACATCCATTTCGCCACAATAGCACTCAGCTGCTTTTTCCCCCTGGTGTTCCTTTTAGCATGTTCTTGACTCTTTTGGTTGTTGTCAGAGCTTTTCACCCAATCTGAGATGGCACCGTAGGGAGCATCCTCCCAAGATGCTGGATTTATGTCATGTCTCTCTTGCACACATCTTTGAACTTCAGCTGCGGTCGCCTAACTGTTCTTTTACCATGTGCCAGTTGTCCATAGATAATATCTTTGGGAATGTGACCATCTTCCATGCAGCAGACATGGCCAAGCCAATGTAGTCTGCACTGTCTAAGGAGTGTATACATGTTTTGAAGGCATGCACGTGACAGTACCTCTAGATTTGTCACTTTGTCCTTCCACGAAATCCCAAGGATGTGGCGTAGACACCATAGATGGAAGGTATTGAGCCTTCTTTCTTGCAATGCAGGTGATGCAGGCATATATTGCAGTTTTGGCCTTCATTGTTAGCTTGGAGTTTCCCCAAACATGCTTTGTAGCTGCAGTTTGAAAGTGTGACTGTCAATTTCTGTGTCCAGAGTTCGTTGACATTAGAATCAGTAATTAATATTAAATGTACATAGTGTATGTCAATAGTCATTTTTGTCCTTTAAGTATTTCCAGATTTAGATGCTTGACTATTTTGAGTTCACTTGTGATTTTACAAACTGCCCAATCATACATTATATGTAATATACTTATATATCTTGTCACACACCTGTCATGTATGCAAGTTGACAACTACTGCTTAAAGATTCTTACATGTGAGAAGAAAATAATGGCCTGGAATGTATACACATGCTTATTTGAACTTTCTTCTCTGACAGATACTCTGCATCCTGGTCCTGATCTGCGCATCAATTAACTACTGGTATCACCTTGGAGGTGGCTGGGTGCAATTTGTGTCAGCCTCTGCCATGATAACCACCATCATACTTTTTATCTTCCATTTCTTCAACATCTACTCTCGTCTGCTAGGACCATGGAACTTTATTGTGAGTTTGTGATTCTCTCGGTGTGTGTGGGTGGGTGTGTGTGTGTGTATATATATATACAAACACATACAAACATAAATTAAAATGCTGAATTACCTTCTTAATATCAAAATGACATTCATTAATTAGTTTATGCAGACAATTTGCGAGACAGAATGAGCACTCTCTGCTAGTACAAAGTATCCTATATCATAAGTAAATCTTTGTTGAAGAACTTCTTCTGCTTTGTCATGTGCTCTCAAATAACCACATCTATCTCTCTTATAAAACTGGCAGTCCATCTTAGACTTCTGTCTTTACCATACAGTTTGTCCCTCAGCTGTTGGAGAAGCCGCACTGCTACCCTGCTCCTCTTGTGGAGCTGACAGTTTGTTTTGGAGCATATGTTCAACTGTTTGTTTGTCCTCCCCACATGGACTCGTATCTGTCTGTCCGATTTTCAGTTTGTTGATAGTCTAAAGATGATCACTTGATCGTCTCTTCTTGGTAATGTTCCAACTGCCATTGTTCTCTATAGTTATTTCTGATTATTGCTTTTATCTCTTCATATGTAGCCCTGCCTTCTGTTTGAGTTTACCTGCCTTCTGTTTGAGTTTACCTGCCTTCTGTTTGAGTTTACCTGCCTTCTGTTTGAGTTTACCTGCCTTCTGTTTGAGTTTACCTGCCTTCTGTTTGAGTTTACCTGCCTTCTCATTTCCATCTATATTTCAATGAGCAGGGATCAACTGTACTATTGCTGTTTTGAATTCATAGCTGGTTTCCATTAGTGCTTCTGCCAGGCTTACTGAACTAAAAGAGTATTACCTTGCACTAAACCCATTTAATTGATCAAAATACGATACATTCTGAACATTGATCAAGTAAATGAGATTATCACTTTAGGAAACAGTTTCTCAGGAGAATGTGACAGATCACATGGATTGTTAAGAGGTGACAAATGACAGATTTTGAGAAGAGCTTATGAACGAAGAAATTTAATTACGGTTACGAATTTACATAATGAATTTATTTTACATTATACGGTGCCAGCCCCATATATAGCCTCATGCTGGTCACCTCTTACATCATGACTGAAGGAGGACCCATTCTTTGTTGGTTCTAGGAATTACAATAGGCAGTTATTGCAATGAAGGGAAGAAATGAAGCTTTATTTATTTGTCTCACTTATTTTCCATCTGCCTGTTTCATATTTGTTTAGTTTTCCTTTTATAACCACAGATTTAGACCCATCAGTGTACACAATGGCATCATCATCCCCAGCATTATCATTTATAAGCTGATCACCTTCCAGCTCTGCTCTCTCATTGGCCCAAGTTCTGCATTCTCTACCAAGGCTGATGAAGACTTGCTGGTAGTTCATCCAGTTCTCATCTGACTTACTCCATTCTTCTCCCTTGAATATACTTTCAACTGGGGTCACCTGTCTAATAGTCTCCTCCGCCTGCGCCATCCATGACAACCCCCTCCTTATTCTCGCTCCTATGATGTCAGCTATGTTCCCATGCAGGAAATGCCTTTTGTCTGTGGTTACACGCATATGCGCTTTTACCTGGGCCATCGTATATCTGGATCTAATTGACAGCAATCCAAGCATGTGCACATCATCATAATAGGGGTATTTTGCATGCAGCCCAAGACTATACGCATCATTCGTTTTGAATGCGTTCCAGTCGTTCACATTGTGATATTGACAGCATGAGTATTCCCAGGCCATACTCGATTACAGGCAAGACCAGCTGATGATACAAGAAAAACAGTAGTCTCTGCTTCAGGTGCGCTGCAGCCATTGTTTTTAGGGCTGCCAGACCTCTCTGGCACTTCTGTATGATGTGATCAACATGGTGCTTATATGATAGCCCATGATTGAATGTTACTCCAAGGTATTTCAACTTGTTCTGCCTTTCAATTTTCAGTCCACTGAGAGTAATGTCTGGAAGATCTGCTTTCAATATGGAGTTATTCAAGGAGCACCAAAGCACACAGGTTTTGTTAGGATTGACCTTGGAGCTGGTTTCGTCGCACCATTTAGAAACCGCTTGAAGTGTCTCATGTATGCTTTTAACCATTTCATTTCTATCTGAACCAGTCCTGTAAATGAGCAAGTCATCGGCAAAAGTTAATGTTCGTCCCAAACCTGTTGGTTGGATTGCAGCTATTTTTGCTGTATAGATGTTAAACAGCACCGGTGATAATGGAGAACCCTGGGGTATTCCTGGGCAAATGTGTAGTGGTTCCCAAGCGAAATGCAACTGCTCTCTCAGTTAAGGCAGCTGCTATCCACCTTGTTAGCCATGGGTTTACACCACATTCCTTTACACAGTCCATCAAGGTTGCAAAGTCAACACTGTTGTAAGCATCCTCTAGGTCAATTGCCACAGTCACCGTTTCTTGTTTACCCTTGAAACCCTCATATTCATTGTACGCAAATGTTCCAGCGTTACCCCATGATACTTGTATTGGTCTATAACCGCCCAGGGTATCAGGGAGGATGTGTGCATTTTCAAGGTGGTTCATTAATTGTCTTGCCACTATCTTCTCAAGTAATTTGCCGTAGACATTCTGCAATGTGATGATTTGATAGCTGCTAAGTAGTGTGGGGTCTTTACCAGGTTAACGAATTGGCTGTAGGTAGCTATGTAGCCAGTCTTTTGGCTTCTCAGCATTCTGTATACCGGTGTTGAAATCCATCACTACATTCGTAATACCTCTGTCATCAAGCTGCTTGATGTGTTGATACTGTACACCATCAGGACCCGGAGCAGTGTTTCTACTTGCCTTTAAAGTATACATAATGTCCTCGTCAGATATGAGGTCGAAATATATCTCGCCTCTGATGTCATTTTCCAGGACACGATTCTTAATCACCTTTATCTGTTGGAGTGATATACCGACTGAATAATGCACGTCCTTTCTCTTCATCGGTCTTCAGGCTTAGAATATTAGGTATGGGTTGGCTTATATTGTTTCTATTCATTCGTCGATGTAAGGACCAGAATTTCTGTAAGGTCTTTTCCGTGCCCACCTGAGTCACAAATACCTCCCATACTTGGTCCTTGGCTTCCCTTGCGATGCTCTTGAACCTATTGGTGGCTTTCTGTGGTGGGGCTTATCTGCTAGAGTAAAGGGCAGAACCGTCACTGAACATAGCGGGGCTTACATGATAACAACCTCCAGCATGAGAATGGAGGTAGAGGCAGTTACTGCTGCCTTAAGATCACTGTCTGAGACTTTATTAACAAAGGCAGTTATTGTATCAGACTCACAATCCATGCTTCGAAAGATCCAAAATGGTTGGCTTCGACATGAATGGAAAACCTCCATAGAAGCATCAAATCTTCAAGAACTGATATGGATCTACTGTCCTGGTCATGCCGGGGTATGTGGCAATGAAAGAACTGCCAGACTAGCTTCAAGAGCACCCATAAAAGGTGCATTGGCCATGCATAAGGAAGAAATACTGAGGGCGATTCATGTTCATCTATTAGAAAATGACACTGCAATCGATGAATCATCAAGGCTAAGACTGCTGGAATTCGGCATCAAACATAAGACCAGCAGGGATGGACGTATGATAGGATGCATCTGCCGTGTATACAAGCAGTGCGCAACAGGAACAATTAGCATTCATACCCTTCGACATTTGCTGCGGGAGACTGAGCTTCTATGGGTTTGCCCAGAGTGCAATGGCGTCGATTCTGATTAACAATAACAATAACAATTAGTTTTCCTTTTAGATGATTATTTGCATTTTCTGATAGTCCTTCCATGTTTTTCTGCACATGCATCTTTTTAGGATGTATCTTCATCTTCTTCATTCACTTTCGGATGTCAGCTTGAATATGTTTAAAGAAAGCAGTGGTCAGCTTGAGGATGTTAGTATCTCCATTGAGTTTTTCCAGAACTAGTACTAGTGATGCCATATGCACTTCAGGACATTTAAGAACTATGAATTATAGAGTCTGCTCAGCACAAGCAGTTAATGTGTTCAGCTAACTATGTGCTGACAGTGATCAAAGTACTTTAGATTTCAGCGCAAGCAGTTAATGTGTTCAGCTAACTATGTGCCGACAGTGATCAAAGTACTTTAGATTTCAGCGCAAGCAGTTAATGTGTTCAGCTAACTATGTGCCGACAGTGATCAAAGTACTTTAGATTTCAGCGCAAGCAGTTAATGTGTTCAGCTAACTATGTGCCGACAGTGATCAAAGTACTTTAGATTTCAGCGCAAGCAGTTAATGTGTTCAGCTAACTATGTGCCGACAGTGATCAAAGTACTTTAGATTTCAGCGCAAGCAGTTAATGTGTTCAGCTAACTATGTGCCGACAGTGATCAAAGTACTTTAGATTTCAGCGCAAGCAGTTAATGTGTTCAGCTAACTATGTGCCGACAGTGATCAAAGTACTTTAGATTTCAGCGCAAGCAGCAGTTAATGTGTTCAGCTAACTATGTGCTGACAGTGATCAAAGTACTTTAGATTTCAGCGCAAGCAGTTAATGTGTTCAGCTAACTATGTGCTGACAGTGATCAAAGTACTTTAGATTTCAGCGCAAGCAGTTAATGTGTTCAGCTAACTATGTGCTGACAGTGATCAAAGTACTTTAGATTTCAGCGCAAGCAGTTAATGTGTTCAGCTAACTATGTGCTGACAGTGATCAAAGTACTTTAGATTTCAGCGCAAGCAGTTAATGTGTTCAGCTAACTATGTGCTGACAGTGATCAAAGTACTTTAGATTTCAGTGCAAGCAGTTAATGTGTTCAGCTAACTATGTGCTGACAGTGATCAAAGTACTTTAGATTTCAGCGCAAGCAGTTAATGTGTTCAGCTAACTATGTGCCGACAGTGATCAAAGTACTTTAGATTTCAGCGCAAGCAGTGACCAGATTCCAAGGATCTTTTAGGAGACAAAGAAAGAAAAGGACTGCTTCTCTTTTAGGCATGTCACACAAAAAAGTTACAAATTTGAGCTTGTCCCCGAGGTTGGCAACATCATGTAAAACTAATTGCTATAGAAACCACAGCTACAAGTGGATGTGAATGTTTTGGTGCAGGTTACCCGTAGTGATGGCTCCAGGCTTTATATAGAGTTATTATGACAAGCAATTAAATAATTGCCCATTAACTTTACATCTTGACATCTAAGACAGTCATCTTTACATCTAAAACAGTAAAAGATAGAAAATTATGACAAGCAATGAAATAACTGCCCATTAACATTCATCTTTACATCTAAAACAGGCAAGATAGAACATTAACCAGTATTGGTACAGGGTACCTTACAGGTATATCCATGCAACAGGTTTACATTTCACCATGTTACCGTGAAGTTACAGAGTGAGAAATTATGACATCAGAATAATTGTAGGAATAGAAAAATAAGTGGCTTGGCCATCTCATGAGAATGTAGCCTGATAAATTACCACTATGTGCTTACAACACTTTAAGATCTGTTTTTAGAGCATGAGGAAGACCAAAAGGCAGATGAATAGACAACATCACAGAAATCGTACAACAACATGGGCTGACAGCAGCTCAAGAACACAAACGTCAGATTCCCACTAAGTTTCATGGCAAAAGTGGAACACAAAGTAAAGTCAAGTAACTATGATGATGCCATTAGTAAATCAAACCAGTGACAAAAAATTGTGGAAATATCCAGGCATCCATTATAATTTTCTCTGAAAGAATTAATGGAAAGAAGGAGTTCATTTTTTTTACAGAACAAAGGAATTACAAGCAACAAATTATGTCCATGAAGTGAGGGAGAGTATGTAAATAGTGGCGGGTATTAAAAGAAGGTACAGGGTGTCCGAAAAGTTACTGTGCACTTGAATATGGCAGACTAGAGTAGCGGTTTTGATGTGAGAGTTGTCCGTTCTACCCTAGGCGTGAGCTTGACAACAGACGAGAGCAATGTTTTTTTGATGTGAGAGTTGTCTGTTCTTCCCTAGGCTTGGCAGTGTTGTAGAAGAAACTGCTGCGTGGTACTGCAACGTTGTACGAGGTACTTTACTGCACAGTAACCTTTAGGACACCCTGTATTAGTGATGGACAGTATTACAAGGCAGTCCTTTTTTTAGGAATCCCCAAGGCAAGAGAAGCAGACTTAAACTGAAAAATACACAGAGAACTGGACTGAAGACAGAAATGGACATGATGAAGAAGTCCGTCAGCTTATGGCGTGTGATGAACGAACGAACGAATGAACAAACTTTATTTTCAAAGGGTTAAGAATTGGGCACGCAGGCCCGTCTGACATTCTGCCCTTCCCCTCTCTCTCTCTCATCATGTATATGTATCCTTTCATCCTCACATTTACTTTAAGCATTATTAAGGCATTTTAAAAAATATAACATCATACATTTGCAATAATCATCATTATTAAAGTATGTTTTTAAAATAAATTTTAAAAAAAAAAAAGAAAAATAAAGAATTAAAAAAAAAAAAAAATAATGAAAAAATCAAAAAACAAAAGAAACATACAAGACTGACAAAAATCGAATTCCGCATGCAGTAAATTAGACAGTGATTTGAGACATAATCAGATGGTGTGTTATAAGATCTTGTGAAATATTCGAACAATCTGCTACTGAATGACTAGGGACTCTGTGTTATCCAGTGCATGCGAAAGACTTTACAAGAGGTCTCTTTGAGTCTCATAGCAGAGACTGCTGCAATGAGTGCAATGATACTAGGTTCATCATCATGAGGTGGGGTAAACAGTTACTTTCTTCGCTGTCTTTGCCATCCCAAACTCAAGACCAGAATCAGACTAGGCATACATTTGCTGAAGGTTTATGCTTTTTGTGGAACTAATGGGTATTGATTGGTAATGATGGTTGATTCAAATGACTGGAATAAAATATTGATAAGCTGTACCACAATGATATGTGTACTGCAGTTTGTCATCTCAAGAATACTGAAACCAGCATATCAGATCACCATGTTGTTTCTCTCCCTGCAGGAATTCATCTACTACTGTGTGTATGTTGTTCTTTTTGTGATCGCTGCCATTGTTGCTGCAGTAAGGGCCCACATAGCTCCTTCTATTGGAGCTACAGCAGTAAGTTGATTTTATTTTCATCTTGTGTCATGAGTTTATGTAGAGTAGTGATGAATTTGATATTGTCCCAGTCTTCCTGTAAATAGCACTGTTAACATTTGGGTAATTACCTCTTAGCATGGTTGGTTACATAGAACAAATTATCAAGTAACATCTGGGCAATTACCGTACGTTTATCATTGTTAGTTACATACAGCAAATTATGTTGTAAAATTGTTACTTTAAGCCAGTGTAGGCAACCCAGGAAATGTGGGGATCTACTTTACAGAGCTCTCTATAGATCTATCTTGATAAAAGCATGTCTGCACAGTTGGGTATAAAATCATTTTTAATTGTTAAATAAACAGTTTTAAAATATCTCTCAGCATTACCTTTCTTGACAAACATGATGACTGCCTTGCATCTTTATTTTGGGGACTCAGAGTTGTGAAATGCTTTTGGGAGAGAGCTAGTCCAAAAATCCCCTAGCTTAACTATTCTTTTTTTTCCCCCATCTGTAACCTGAAGATCTACCAAATCCATCTGTATGATCTACCGGTAGATTGTGGTCGAACAGTTGCTGTTCCCCACTTTAAGTGATTGGATTTTGTTTTTTTACTCACATCTTACTCATACAGAGCTGGTCAAGACCCTACTCCACCTCCACGTGGTGGTCCTGGAAACAGATTGCATCACTGCAGTCTGGCTGAGCGAGTAGGGATCGCAGTGGGAAGGCAAACCCGGTCCCAAAAAATGCCGTGCAGAAGTCGGATGTGTCGACCGAAAGGTGCAGATATCACAGCTTAGGTGTAAACAGACACAACGCAACCACCGTCCTTTTCAGGACGAACGAGGAAGAAGAAGAAGAAGAATACATTATTAATATTTTATCAGATTAATTTGAGCACCTCATGTTATGTATCATTAAGATCACCAATGTGGAACTGATGACAAGAAGCAGCCATGAGCATGAGATGAGAGGAAGGTACTAGTGAGGGATAGGACACACAGTGAGGAAATCTGTTGATAGCATTACAAGACAGTCCTTGTTCTGGAAATCCCAGATTAAGAAAGGTAGAGGGAGACTGAGAAACACTTTGTGAAGAGAACTGGAGACAAACATGAAAGAGATGAGATGTGGACAAACATTGAGTGAGTGGCACAGGACAGGAGGAACTGGCACAAATTTGTTGAAGGCACATGTTGCTAATGATGATGATGAATGATTATGATGATGATGATTATGTCTCTTTGATTTTACTTTCAGCTAACATTTTCAGATCAGACATGTTGTAATGTGGTGAAATATGAGTTTCTCCCTCTCTCTCTTCCTTCCGACAGTTCTTCACGTTTGCAGCTCTGATTGTGTATGCTATAGATGCATACTTCATGTACCGCAACTGGCAAGTTACCCAGCATACCAGCACTGGTGGTGCTGCAGCTACAGCTACCACCACCACCACTGTCACCAGTTATGAGACCAGGACACAGTACTGAGGCCAGCATCAGACTCTAGGAGATGAAGTGAAAATAGACTTTTTAACAAATTGGTCTGTTCAGGTTATAATATTGATTTTTTTGTGGTATGCTAAATGTACTAACTGGTATGTGGGGTTTGTTAACTGGTAGTTCATTATTTGATCCATGTTCATTTTGTTGTACGTAGCTATGTGGGTTATTGAAGTTGAGGAGTGGTCTTTAGCGTGACATTGACAATTGTATTGCTGCCAGAACATGACACTTTGTTGTTATAACTTTTTAGTCATAACTTTGTATCCTCTATTATCACCTGTCATTTGGTCTGTTTTTTGATCCACTGTTTCTCAGTCAACCTCATATTCACAATTTCCTATATAGTTGTCATTGTAAAAAACATGTCCTGTATTTCCCTCATAGTTATATAGCAAAAACTCATGTCTTCTATTTCCCACATAGTTGTCATAGTAAAAACTTACGTCCACTATTTTGCACATAGTTGACAGTAAATCTCATATAAACTATTTCTTATATAGTTGACACAATAAAACTCATGTCTACTATTTGTCACATAGTCGACCTGGTAAAACTCATGTCCTTTATTTCTCACAAAACAGACAAATAAAGTTCATCTTCACATTTCTCATTTAGCAGATGTAGTACAACATTTGTCCACAATTTTCATTGGGTTCAGTAAAATTTACCACCAGAAATTTTTGTCCAGGTGAACAAAATCAGTGCATCATAATGTTAAGCTTAGTGAAGTCAGGTCACTTAATAATAAAGATAAGCTTCTTTATTTTTTTTGTCTCGTGTTAAGTAAAGAACAGAGAAGTGAAAAACCTCTGTATTATATTTCCATATTACTGGATATTAGTGCAGGTCATCAACCTCTTTTCTGAAACTCTGAAATTCAAAAAGCTCAGAAAACTAAAATTGTTTTCATGGAATGTTTTAATGACCTAAGAGGTGCCGGTTGCATAGACAAGATACGGTTGCATAGACAAGATACGTATAGTCTGTTATTTTTTAAGCCAGGGTAATACAGTAACCCAAACAATATTATACAGTTGCTTTTTGTCATCACATGATGACGATGAATTGGGGACATTTTAAAATAATTTATTAAATATGAATTTTAGAGAACTGCACATTTGTGACTTCTAAAACTTAAACATTTTGGTCTTAAAAATAATTTTATCAATTATAAAACTTCTACATTTTCAGTTTTAGATAATAGTAAAAATGATTTTTTATATAAACAATAATTTTAGTAATTTTAATACATTTGCATACGGGATGCTGCTACAGACCCCACTGCAATGTGCGTTAAATGTACCATGCTACCATACTGAAATCCAGAAAATTCTGATATCCAAAGCACACCTGGTCTAAAGGGTTTCAGATAAGCTACTGAAGACTTGTAGTGTAATTATATACTAATAGTCTTTACTGAAAGTACAGAAAAGAGAGGACAATTACTTTTTGACACAGATAGGACGTGTCAGTTGTTTTTGTTAACCAAAGTGACATTAAGAGTTGTCTCACTTGTTCTTATTAAATGTGTAGGTTATCTAGTTGCATTATGTAGTGCTCATATTAATCTAATCCTCTTGAAGGTATGTGTTTAACTTCCTTATGCTGTATTTGTATTACGTCCTTATCCTGTTGGATACTTCGTTTAGTTTAAATTATTACACACTTTCTTTCTTGAAAGAGAGACCCAAGGGTCAGATAGATCCTGGCTACATAGATGAAGTGCATAGAACAATTGTAAGTTGTGAGATCACTAATTTTTTCACTGAAAGTGCGGCAGTTCTTAGATTCTGATTTTCTTCTCTATCACACTAACAAGCTGGAAAACTAAATATTTAGTCTGATCTCAAGTTGACCTAGTGTGCAAGATGAATACCATCATTCACACCAGTGTTTCCCAAACTTATGATAAACATGTACCCCCATCTAGAGTTTATTCTTTCCTGGCGCACTCCTCACCGACAAAGATAATTTGGAGGTAGCTTTAATAATACTATTTTATATATACTATATATATATACATAAAAGTTATACAAAATGTACTATATATCAATCAATCAACCAATCAATCAATACCCTTTAGCTCCCCGAGGAGCATTGGCCTTCAACAAACACATGCCTGTGTGTTACTGGGGCCCAAAAGGGGAGCAAAGAATAGTAACACTGTACCCTACCATGCATGTCGTAAAAAGCGACTAAGGAGGGTTGGGCATCGGGCTGGTTACCTCATCCCATAAAAAACTTTTTATCACAAAAACTTCAACAAACATGGACAAGTACTATATATAATCAGTAACAATTTAAGAAACACTAATTAAAATAATTGAAGTAGTAGTAAAAATCAGCAAACATTATGACAGGACATCATATATATATATATATATATATATATATATATATATATATATATATATATATATATATATATATATATATATATATATATATATAGGCTGGTATGAGTCTGGTATACATATATTTATATATACCAGACTCATACCAGCCTGAAATCACAGTACTGTTAACTAGTGAAGAAAACACATTCTTACTACCTTCCTAATCTGCTATAAAAGCAAGTGTATCATCCATCAATGCACACTTATAAATAAATGTGTATATTTCTACAGTACACCATTTTCTCATATATTTAATTTTAATGAATTGTTTTCTGCAGCTGAAAAAAACAAATGAAGATCAGTAAAGTAAAAATTGTACAGCATAACCTTTGAACCTATTTTGCTTACCCTCAGTGGTCCACGCACCCACACTTTGGAGAACACTGCTTTATAGGGTATAGTTAATGAAGAAGAGTTTATTCTGTCTATTTGTTGCCATGGATTTTTACCATTAATTAATTGTGTGTAATGATGAACATAATCGTGACTGTAGTCAGTAGATCTTTGTCATATTCGTATTACGTGGAAGGATACGTATGTTGTACTCAGTCATATATTGTATCATACGTGTATGTGATAGGATAAATATATTGTACTCAGTCGCATATTGTATCATACGTGTATGTGATAGGATAATTATACTGTACTTATATAGATTTTAACCGTATTTATAAAGTATTTTCACCTATTAACCTTTTACGAATAGCGCATGCAAGACACAATGACGATAGAGACTTCACCTGCAGCTTTATGTCTCAGCTTTATGAGGTGGGGGTGACCAGGTTCTCTTCCTCGCGGCCCTTGCCTTCCCTAACTCAAGAGCAGAGTCAAGTACCAATTTTTATAGCTGGTTAGACTGCAGCTTGATGTGACTGGGTTTCAAAACCAGTCCCTTTGCCTTGGGAAGTATGGACACAATGCTCTAACAACTCAAACACTCAATTGACAATTCAGGAGAATAAGAGCAATGACAGATCCTGTTGATAAATAAGAATTAAGTATCAAACTGGTTCGATCTGGCAGGGGCTTCAGAATAGATCAGCCAGATCAGTTGCCATCTCCACTTGGCAGATTGCAAATGATCTAATTTTGTCACTTGCTTTATTGGTGCGTTCTATGTTGCTATCTTTGTAAGCAGTAATCATGCCCTAATATCTTTAAAAGCCTAGAACCTGGAAGCCACTACCCGTCATTTAATTTTCCTACAAGGTGTTTTGAAAGCAGAACGTGGAGAAGAAAATTGGGTCAACTGAAGAAATAAATATTGGCAGTTAGTATAAAAGCCCGGTTTTGTTCCAGAGGGTCATCATTTTCCTGGTCCTGCAGGAAGCCTATACCAAGCAGTGGTGGGTTCTGGGGCAATTTGTTGCACATGATGAGGTTGCCAGACCCCAAACACAACCTCATACTAGTTGCCTGAGGGTGCAGTAGCTCTATTATTTCTTTGTCTCTTCAGAGAACCCTGGAAATTACACGGGGCAGTGATTGTTAATGGTGTCTTAAAGTCAAAGAGGCAGTGATGGTTATAAACCAGTTAATGAAAGTATACTGAGAGACAGTGAATGTTAATGGTGTCTTAAAGTCAAAGAGGCAGTGATGGTTATAAACCAGTTAATGAAAGTATACTGAGAGACAGTGAATGTCTTTGTAGACAGAATTTCAACGTAAAGAGTGCACATTAGAAAAGATAGTTAACATAAAGGTTTGTTTAAAAAAAAAAAAAAAAATTTGGTCTCATTTTAGTGAGGCGTGCTCTGTTCAACCTGAACACAGGGTCCATCAGTTATATTAGGGTGCATGTCCACGTATAAAAGACCTTGTGGTCTTAATATCTATTTTAAGCACCTAGAAAGTGAGGTTTGAAAAGGTCATGTTTGCAGAACCTTGGAGGTTCAAAGTGCTGAAGAAGAGGCAGTATAATATCTATGGTATTATTTCATTAACTAAGTCCATTGTATGTCATATTTGCTTTAAATTGATTTTCTTTTTTGACATTTCATACTCATCATTGTCATGAGTGTTTTATTTAGGCTTTACACCTAAACCTTGTGGCACCTTCCTAGCTTTATTTTGTTATGGAATATACTGCGTAGCCAGCAAGCTAGTCCATACTATACTCGGATAAGTTATCATTACTGCTTCAAGATATTTTGCACGTATAAAAGACATTTGAAACTTTAGAGGATTTAGTAAATGAGTCAGGCATTTGGCAATGACATATATGTAAATTACAATTACATTGTAATTGTATTAGAGGGAAGAATATAGTTTTTGTCGTCACAAACTGTTGAAACAACAGCAGGTGTTTACTGTGTATTTTTGTTGATGTTCACTACATATTCACATTTGAAGAACTGTATACATTTATTTTAGTTTGAAGAACTGATTTTTACTGTCAGAAATGATATAATTTATGATTACTGAATACCGTCATTGTTGTTTGATAACTAAAAAGTAAATAAGAAATGTTTCAGTTTTAAATTGTATGATAGCTGTTTCAGTTTCAGACACATAAAAGGTCAAGTTAATTCACTAGCAGATTCTGCCATAGGGGAGTGAAGTGTTAAAGACGTCACTGTTACTGGGTCCAGCCTTATGAGGTTGAGTGACATCTTCCCTTCCTCATTGCTTTTGTCTTCCCTAACTCGAGAGCAGAGTGAGGTACCCATGGATAGCTGAGTAGACTGGAACATGATGCTACCAGGGTTTGATCCTAGTAACTTAGCCTAGAGAGGACAGCACTGTAACAACTTAACCTATTAGACGTGCACCTACCAGGTAGCAAGAAAGTAAATTACAGTATGTGAAATAACAGATCACTTACTGCTATTATCTTGCTGTAAGCCCCCAAATATTCTGGTGCTCTGCTGGTTCATTTCATTAACATACATCATCAGTTACTTGAACCGTGAGGGTCATTTTACAATTTTATTATCTTGATATGCAGCAAGATGAATTTTTTTGTCATTATTATTGGTGTGGCAGTTGCTACTCCATGCATTGTTTGTTGTACTCTGTTCTGTTCACGGCGTGATGTGTCAGATGTCCTGTCTCATGTTTCTTCTTCCTCGTTCACCCTGAAAAGGACGGTGGTTGCATTGTGTCTGTTTGCGCCTAAGCTGTGATATCTACACCTTTCGGTCGACACATCCGACTTCTGCATGGCATTTTTTAGGGACTGGGTTTGCCTTCCCATTTCGATCCGTTCTCGCTCAGCCAGACTGCACTGCTGCAGACTGTTTCCAGGACCACCACGTGGAGGTGGAATACGGTCTTGACCAGCTCTGGTTCGCTGGTCCTGAAGCAAGCAGTCAAGCTATGGGTCGCTGACTGCATTCACTATTGCTGCATCTTTGGGTCCCGTCTCATGTTTCAATTTGTTTATGATGTTTCTGTTGTCAGAGATCAGTGACGTAAATACTACTGCATTGCAGCAGGCACGTCCCGGGGGCCCCGGCCCCAAGTGGGACCTGGTCAGTAGTGGTCATAAGAGACACACTCATCTTCACATTAAAAAAGATAGTCCCATAAGAGATAACTGCAGTAGATGTATTAGAGATCTCACTATACTAGGTCCAGCTTTGAGAAGTGGGATGACCAGCTCCCTTCCTCACTACCTTTGCCTTCCCAAACTTAAGAGCAGTCAGATACCCATTTATAGCTGGGTAGACGGCGAGACATTACCTTGTTTTGAACCCAGTACCTTTGCTGAGAGAGGCCAGCACTCTAATCACTGCCAGAGATATGCTGTCGCCTTTGTATACATCAATTTCTTGTTCTTTGTCTGTGCGTTTAAACGTCACAGCATGTTCCACTTTCCCCGATACAGAAATTAAAGGGATAAAGAAGACATGGAAAGGTCTTGAGTGGATGGCACAGGACAGGCTCACATTTGTTGAAGGTTTATGCTCCTTGGGGAGCTGAAAGTTAAAAACGATGAAGTCATTACTGACACCATCACCAGAACTGCTATGCTATGGACCCTGACACCATCACCAGAACTGCTATGCTATGGACCCTGACACCATCACCAGAACTGCTATGCTATGGACCCCAGAAGGACGGCAACAGAGAGGCAGACCAAAGACAACCTAGTGAAGAACAGCGGAGACTGAGAAGCAAAGCATGAACCAGAGTTGGGACACGGCACGAAGGATGGCCACCGACCGAGCAAAATGGGGACAGTTTGTTGATGCCCTATATGACGCCACTAGGTGTGATGGCCACTGACTGTTTTGTCAGTCAGGGGCTAAGGATCCCAGAAGAAGAATTAGTTAAATAATTGATGCAGATTTGCTGTTTATTGATTATAGATAGTCAGCCCCTCATGTATAGAGGTCCTCATAAGTTCCGCACATCGCACACTGTCAGAGATGTTTACTTTGAGATGCATCTATGTTGTCATTTAGTGTCCACTATATTTGTGATGTATATTTCATCTTATCCAATTTTATCATCACTTTGTATGAAATTGCCATTTGTCTCATCCTCACACTTTGCAATTTTCATTTTTATATTGGATATTAATTTTGTGTATGTCATCTCCACTTGTTTACCTATTTAAAACTGGTCTTTATACAACTTGGTGCTGTTATGTTTATTTATTTCACTTGTAAATGGCTGTCACCTTGGTTTATGCCTGTATGACATATTGCAGCTTTATGTTTAAAAATACTAATATTTATCACAATATTTATTCCGGTATTATAATTTTGTTTTTTAATAAATATTTTTTTTGCTCTTGGTGATTCATTTTGCAATCTAGGGGTAAAAAGGATCCCGTTACATGCCCATTGAGGCATATTGGGAATATGGTGTTAGGCCCATATTTTCTTGACCATAAGGCACACTTTAACCTTCCCAGAGTTGCTCTGGTACCCAATTCATGAGGCTGGGTCAACCCCAGAGTGGTTTGCAATATAAAAAATCCCACCTCAACTGGGGATCGAACCATGGACCACTGAACTCAGAAGCCAGTGCACTAACCAGCGCACTACCTCAGCTCTTATCTTGTAATCTAACTTGCTGAAATGTATGTCTGAAAAACCTAGAGATATTCAGAAGGCAGTAATTGACATTCTCAGTAAATGTTATTCAGTTTAACAGTAGAGACGTCAACTTCATTTTGAAGTAGGATATGTGAAACACAATCTTGTACATTTGTCATTTGCTGAGTGAGAAAGGCAGTAATTTTCCTTGATATTAGAATCAATAAGTGTAAACATATTTTTGTGTGTAGGAGTAATCTTTTACCTTGTATAATAATAATTCATTTCCACGATATAAATTTAACACTTGGGTCAAGTGGCAGTTGTGCTAAATGGTGTGCAGTCTATCCACGGTATCTTTTTACTGTGTCTTACACATTTCTTAATTTTTTTTTATTGCATATGACTCAGAACGCAAAATGAAAAATAATATCTCACCCCTTGAAAGGGAACATTTTTGGGGTAACCTGAGGATTCTTAAACACTGCCTACAAAGTTTGCTGGGGTCATATACAGGGTGATTTTAAAAAATGTTAACATTTAGATGAGAGTACTTTTATATTTGAAAAACGTTAACATGATAAATTTAATGATTGTAAAATGCAATTTTACAAGGGTTTTCTTGTTCCCCATTGTTGTCAACACATTTATGTAAAGAAATATAATATAATAGAAACTGAAAAGACAAATTGTGGCCTGTAACATTTTTTGAATCACCCTGCATGTTTACTTTTGTCATTCCAAACTTGGAAAACACCTGTATTTATTTTATCTTATCTCTTGTGACTTTTTGTTGTTTCTTTTATTTTTTTCTATACCACTTCGTATACATTTTCTGTGATTTACAATACCACCTCTTACACATTTTCTGATAGTTAAAATTATTTTTGACATATAAAACAAGTTATGCGTCACTGATGCCTTATATATACCCAACTAGTGTTGTTTAACAAAATGTGCCAACTATTTATGATTTGCTACTTTGAAATTAAAGCTGGAACATTAATTTGGAAAAAAACAAAACATTTCAAATTATCAGGTAAATCTAATGGATGGTTATGAAAAACAATTGAAAAAAGGAGATTCGTCTTACGAGGACAAAAAAAAAGTTAGTTGCTTATCCTTTGCAGGACGTGGCAATCAACCCCAGCTTTTATTGGCTGTTTGTGATTTTTCTAGGCAATTTTTTCATTCAATAGTTTGCCATTGCTTTCTGAACGGTACAGCGCTTATACCATTGTTAAAAATCCACACAAAGCGATCTGCTACCAAACCGCCTGCAGCAGGTTTCGAACCTGGTATATCTGGATTATGAAACTGCGTTCATATCCATTAGGCCACAGACGCTGACAAAAGACAAAGAAAATAGCCAACGTTGCGACCACAAGGCCTTCGTCAGGGAAAGGACAGTGAGGGCTAGATAGGACATAAGAATCTAAATAAATATAAAAATAAAAACTGGGTACTTCCCTAAAGGCACGCCTGCCGAAGGGAGAGTGCGTCACAAGGGTAAATCTCACAGGTAAATCTACTTATGGCACAAGAAAGTCAGTTTTTGTTTTGTTTAGCGAGATCATAAAATCATGCATTAGTACACAATTAACATCAAGCTAAGGCTAGTGCCTAACAGTAAGTGACAAGAACTACAAAAAAAAAAACATGAATAAGCTTGATTAGATACCGAGCTTTTCTACATCTCTGGACATGACCAGTTCAGATATATTCACTTATCTGATTGTTAGAAAGTTTTAACGAACAGGAACTGATTACTGACTTTTTTCCCCCTTCATTCTTTCATTTTTATTATAGATCCAGCAGCATTTGGGCTGTTTGCCCTGCTGCCATTTAAATGATTTTGTTATTGTTTATTTGGCTTTTTAATGCTGGGCTGCCTGTGGATTTCCTGTTCATTCAGGGTAGATGCCAGAAATACACTGTCCTAGTTTTAGGGAAGATTTAGGGGAATTTTTCTCCATCACCTCGAGATGTGTAGGCAAGGTGGGGTTCACAGCACTCATTCCCCACCACCAAATTGCCTGATGGTTATAGAAGTGTCTGTGTGTATATTTTGTTGAACATATGCTTATATTATTTCTTGGTAACACTGTAACTATCTCAAAAAGTAACAGGTCCCCACTTATCTGCTCAGCGCTTCTGATCCAGTCACAGATGAGAATAAAAACACTTGGCATTATAATAAAACATATCCAATTGTAATTAATTATTTTAGCTCTACCATTACAGCAAATTATGAACATTATGTTCTGTGTTAACAGATTAATGAGTTTTAATATAATGCATAAAAAGATACATCCTGGGTGCATGGTTAGACAAGTTTTGAAAGTCCAGTTTTTTTTTTAAAATTAACTTTATATATATATATCACCTTTTTTTTTTTTTTTTTTGCTGTCCCATGTAAATTTATAATCTCTTAAACAATTGCAGTAATAGACAACTTTCTGTGTGTAATGTACTTGCTATAACTGTCAGTAAATTTAATTAAAGCAAAACACTTGTTTGTTTATATTGATGTTTGTCACGGTAACTGGTCACTCAATTTAGAATTTATTATTTTCTTGTTCTGTTTGTTTCATTGGCATGTATTTTTTTGTTTAAACTCTTTCTACCTGTAAGTTTACCTGTAAGTTGCACAATGCTTCGTAATATGGTTGGTACCTTATTCTCCCAAGGGCAACCCAATATTCTTATTTCCTCATCTCTGCACTCTGTCGTGGAATATTCTAATCCACATATATAAATTATCAAGTAAATATAAAGCCTAATAAATACATATAATAAATAAAGGAAGAAGAATGGTAAAGAACAGTGCTGTCACAATGACAGTACTCGAAATCCCCTTTGTTTTATGCTTCGTCTGCAAATTGTAACGTTTCCACGTTAAATATAGGCCTTCTGCAACATACACGCGTTTCCCAAACACACAATAAAATGTGCTGCCTTTCTAAGAAAAACCTTGAAATATGCAAGTTGACCTAAATTTTAAATTCCATTCATGTCTTTTTCTACACTGCGTTACCAAAACGAACGAACAGATGGACTAAAGGATAAAGAGAGAAGGGAGGGCTGAAAATCAGGAACGCATGCAACACGCTTCGCGCGATACACAAATGCTGCCATCACGCGTGTAAGACTACATGCACTAATTTTTTTTCAGACGGACAGTGATAAAATACACTACCCTTCCCAGACAGCACATCTTCGAAACAGGAGGTAGAAATTGCATATTTTGAACGCAGCCACGTAGCTCTTTTAAATTGGGATATTTGGGTTCCTTAGGGTTTGCTGACAAAGAATATGTAAAACGTTACGCAAATAGTCTAGGAATTAACAAGTTATAACCAAAATAAAATATTGGGGATGCCTGACAGCATGAAATCATTTCTGCTCATAAAATTTTTTTATAACATGTTTGAAAAAACCTTGCGTTACAGAAATAGCCTACCATGTAAACTCCAAATTGATTGGAGCGCAACAAATGAAAGACGAACCACGATTGGTCGGACTATAAATACTATCTTGGTTGTTAGGGAGACGTAGAAAGGTAACATTTTTTCAAACACTTGTCGAAACGTGGCCTCATTGGCTAGACTCGCTGATATAATCACTTAGGAGCGTTAGTTCGAGACCACTTGTTTAAATAAGCTTGATAAAGCGACAGTGCGTTGAAGCCAGCTCACATTTTTTGCTAAAATAAAAGCCTGGAACATAAGCAGATGGGAATTTGTGCCAGTAAATGTGCCAGAATTCATTGCTAATCAACGTATCTGTGTTTATTTCCATGAAATTGTGGTAAGCTTGAACCATTCAGTATCTTTTAATGAAAATTGAATGTAAATTGTTAATTTATGCCTGTATATATATGTGTAGTTCAGTGGCAAACAGGAGATAAAGCCAATAATGCTCCAGCCTGAACAGAGGGTGTCGGAGGGAAGTAAAACGGCATGGAATGGCCAAATAGTACACTGACACCTGGATGATTGATTAGACAGAAATAATGCTGGAAGTGCAGAGGCGTGGTAACCATTAAGGAGGTAAATACTGGTATAAAGTATTTCAGATGAAGCTGACAGTTGGCCTAACGCTCTGAACTCAATGTTTGTGTTGTATTGTGTTCAGTGTAGAACTAGAGTATCAATTAGTTATGAAGTCTCTCCACATGTAAGCCTACCTTGCCGTGGTTGGAGAGCTTGAGCGCCTCAATGATCCCGGGAGCTATGCCGGCGGGAGTTTTACTCCTGGCAGGGTCACCCAAGCCGGACAGGTCCTGGGTGAGGGGCCAGACTAAATGGGCTGAGGAGTGGGTGGAACCCTATAGGTGTAGATGCAGAACCCACCGGCGAGTGGTACATGCTCTGGTCTGCACCAATCCACCCCCACTTCATGGGTTAAATGCTTTCTTGCCTCATTCTTCACTGTTTGTCGTCTATCACGCCCATGGCGACCGTTGCCTCAATTGGCTGTGTGTGGTGTACCCGGAAACGGGGCCTCCCAGTACTGAGGCAAAGTTAAGTCCCCGATGTCACTTATCGGTGCAGAATTGAGAGAGATGGCTGAGCATCACAATCCCTCCTGTGTTGCAGCATGATGAGAACCCAGCATTGCACACTGAGCTTGGGGGGATCACTTGGGCACCAGACTTAATACTGGCTCTTGACTGGATGGCCGCATGCAGGAGATTTCTACAATGGAGGGTTGGCAGGTGGTGGGTATCGGGAAGTGGCTCTGTGCAGGACGTGAGGATTCCTTGGGAGAGCCCAGAACCAGAGCACAGCATTGTGCAAGCTCTGCATAGTTGGAGAGCCCCCTGGATGACGGGGAATGCACAGTGTGCTACCCCACCTATCCCCAACTGCTAACTTAGAACCAGAAGTGGGATCCTCTGTATGCGTGCCAGGCCAGGATAAAATGCCTGGGAAAGAGACTGGAGCTCAGAACTCCCTAACTCAAAGTTGCAGGATGGCAGAAAAGCCACGGGAAAGACAGGGCTATTTTGAAGATAACGCAACCATATTTTCACCATACGAGCTCGGACGCCGCCTCGGTAAACAAGGTCCGCGCAGAGCAGTGACACCCCCAGGCTGCTTGCGAATAGTCTACTACTGGGAACATAAACAGATTAGGGATGAGCCCACTCTCCCGTTGAACAGGTGCTAAAGTCGTAGATACTGGGCCAGAAGGCGCACCGGAAACCACAGTATCATGCAACTCGCTTTTTTTTTTCTATGGAGAGTACACCGTCAAATAAATCTCGTTCTGGTGCTCGCCCTGTGGAGCTCCACCAGGCAGGTGCAGTGCCGGGCTCTGAGCCTCGACAGAGCCCACCCTCAGCTACTGGAGGACCCTCTAGACCGTCTTGTGGAGTCAACAGACGGCGGAGGAGAACTACTGACCAAAACAAAACAGAAAAAGAGAAACCCAGAGTGCCACTTGTCATGATGCACTGGAATGCAGAGGGAGTGAACAGCAAGCAGGCTGGATACAGCAAAAAGACAGAGCTGGAAAACATCTTGTATGAGAAGCAAGTCAGTGTTTGCTGTATCCAAGAGACTCACTTGAAAGCAGATCAAACCTTTAAAATAAGGGGATATCAATGCTTCAGATCCGACAGACAAGATAGACGAAAAGGAGGAGTACTTACTCTTGTAAGGAATAACATTCCTGCACACGAAAGGAAAACCTTCATGGATGGAGCAGAATATCAGCTGCTGCAGATAAAGGTAGACAAGATGGAAATAGAACTCCTGAACTATTACTGTCCGAACAACAAACCCCTGAGTCTCAGCTCTATACAGGTACCAGCCACCAACTTTATAGCAGTTGGAGACTTTAATAGCCACTCCCAGAGCTGGGGCTATAACCATCTGGATCACAGAGGTGAAGAGGTTGAAACTTGGCAAGATGATCACTCCCTAATCCTAGTCAATAATGCCACAGATACTCCTACCTTCTACTCCAGAGGATGGCACACAACCTCAACACCAGATCTTGCCTTCTCCACACCAGATATAGCTGGATCTATTAGTAGAGAAGTAGGAGACCAACTAGGGGGAAGCGACCATCGCCCAATCTTTCTTACTGTCCAGAGTGCAACTCTCAGTACAGGCCCAGCCATTACAAGATGGAACTACAAAAAAGCCAACTGGGGTTTATTCAGGCATCAGGTGAACACGCTGCTGTCTACCCTCAAGGTACAGAACAGAGACATTAATGAAGTGGTAAAAGACTTCAACAGATGCATACTACAAGCTGCAAAAGAAACCATTCCCAAAGGATGCCGGCGTAACTACATACCATACTGGTCCAGCACACTCCAAGAACGTCAGGAAGCTATGGACAAGGCTAGAAAGGACGCAGAGTCTCAGCCTTCACTTGAAACTCACAACAAATGGAAAAAGGCTGTAGCAGAGTTTCAGAGAACAAAGCTAGAAGAAAAGCGGAAAAGCTGGAGAACTAAAACGGCATCGCTGAACCTTGAGAAAGACGGCAGGAAACTTTGGAGATTAGTCAAGTCTCTAAATGAAGAGCATTCCTCACCAAGGCAGACTATCACATTGGATGAAGGTGGCAAACTTTTCAGAGGAAAACAAGCTGCAGACTTGTTTGCTAGAAGATACAGTTCAGAAAGCAACTTACCCATTAACATAGACCATCAGAGAGAGATAAGAAAAGAAATACTGGCAACCATGGGACAGACAGATACTCCTGCCCCAATGAGGGAACCCATCACACTAGGAGAACTACAGAAGGCTATTTCCAAGCTTAAGTTTCAAAAGTCACCCGGCCCAGACAAAATCAGCAACGAAATGCTAGTAAATCTGAGCTCAGCAGCAAAGACAAAACTGCTTGAGATATTCAACCACAGCTGGTTGAAAGGAACGGTACCCCAAGTATGGAGAGAAGCCATCACAATACCCATACTAAAGAAAGGGAAATGTAAGACCGAGGCTGCAAGTTACCGGCCAATCAGTCTCACAAGCTGTGTTGGGAAGACTATGGAGCGAATAGTCAACCACAGATTGAAATGGTATTTAGAGTCTGAGCAGATCCTGGTGCCGGAACAAGCTGGATTTAGAGAATGCTACAGTATAGAAGACCAAGTTACTTACTTGTCTCAAGCAATAGAAGATGCCTTCCAGGAGAAGAAAAAGGTCCTAACGATCTGGGTCGACTTCAAGCAGGCCTTTGACAAGGTGTGGAAAGATGGCCTCATTGCAAAACTTAGGAGAAGTGGAATCCAAGGCAACATGATGAAATGGATCCAGTCATACTTGCATAACAGAAGAACTAGAGTCACTCTTGACGGTCTGCAGAGCAGAAAAGTGTTGCTCCATCAGGGGGTACCTCAAGGAGGAGTAATTTCCCCAACACTCTTCCTTGTTTACATCAATGACCTGGTGAAAGATCTCCCTGCAGGAGTTAAAGCTGCCTTATATGCAGATGACCTAGTACTCTGGTGCGCTGATGAAAATGTCACCACAGCAAATTATAGAATGCAGCGGGCAGCAGACATGCTAGTGTCATGGGCAGAGAAATGGCTTATCACAATAAACACAGACAAAACCTCCACAACACTGTTCTCCCTCGCCCCCAAGGACAAATCAGCTAACATACACCTAGGGACAACCGTGATCAAGGAAGAAAGCTACCCCACCTATCTTGGGGTGACATTTGACCAAAGGCTTACATGGAATAAGCATATTGAAAATGCAGAAGGAAAGGCCCGAAGACGACTAGGCATACTCAGAAAATTAGCAGGTACCAACTGGGGAGCAAATGAACGAAATCTAAAGAAGATTTATAATGGAGTAATAAGACCACACTTAGAGTTTAGCTCAGCAGCATGGTCATCAGCTGCTAACTCACATCTGCAGTCTTTGGACAAGGTGCAAAATCAAGCTCTCAGGCTCATTACAGGAGCCATGAAAACTACACCAATAACAGAGATGCAGAAGGTTGCTGGATTACAGACATTGTCCCATAGAAGAGACACAAAAACCATGATCCAGATGGAAAAGTACAACAGTATGCCAATGCACCCAATGAAGGCAAGACTAGATGATCTGGCATTGGGACGTCTAAAGCGTAGCAGCTTTGTGCATCGGGGGAAAAGACTTATAAGACAGCATCAAGAAGACCTATCCATGAAGACAACACCACTGAAGCCCACCCTATACCCTGTACCATGGGAGCAGGCCAGCAGTGCCCTCCAAATTAATACAACAGTCAGTGGTCTCACAAGTGGATGTGAGTATAATGATCTGCAAAAACGAACTGCTACATTGAGTATGATCCAAGAAAGCTATCCCGATCAATCATGGATACATGCCTATACAGATGGATCAGCAACTAATGCTGTTAGGAATGGAGGTGCCGGTATCTTTATCTCATATCCTGACAACCACTATGAGACTAGGCACATTCCCACTGGTAAATTCTGTTCCAACTATACAGCTGAGGTTCAAGCTCTAGAGCAAGCTGCAAACATGATTTATAACACCAACTCTGACTGCCACCAGGTAGTCATCCTCACAGATGCACTGTCTGTCCTGCAAGCTCTCAAGGGTGGTAAACTCCCGCATCTGAGAAATGAACTAAACAAGGTAGCTGCCAAAAAGAGAACCATACTTCAGTGGGTACCATCTCATTGTGGTGTACCCGGAAATGAAAAGGCAGATAAACTTGCAAAAAAGGGAGGAGAATGTGAACAAGAAGATAATGAAGTCACATACTTTGAGAAAAAGAGAGCTATCCAGACTATCAGAAGAGAACAGAACCAACCCAAAGACGACTATCACACTCTCGACCGGCAGGGACAGACAACTATTTTTCGACTCAGGACAGGGCATAACAAACTGAATAAACACATGCACAAGCTACGATTGTCTGCTTCACCACTGTGCACATGTGGATTAAACGAACAAACTGCTGAGCATGTTCTACAGGACTGTCCTCTGTATGACCAGTTAAGAAAGATATACTGGCCCAATGACTCAACACTAAACTCAAAGCTATATGGAGTTAAAGAGGAACTTCAAACAACAGTCGAATTCATCATGAGAACTCGTCTGACGGTGTAATCATCAAAGATGCGATCGCAAGAAGAAGAAGAAGTTATGAAGTAGAAGGTATATCCTTCTTGTTTTCAGGGACCGTGGTCTTGATGGTATTGAGCTGCACCTGGTCAGAGCTTTGCTGAATCCAGAGTCGGACAGCATACTCCTTGGTCTTTTTAGCTATCAGTGAGGTGTCTCCAGAGCCCAGAGGAGAATTCGAGCAGAGGAGTCCTTTCCTGCCGCCATCACTCAAGATAAGCTGTTTGGCCAGCTGAGCTCAACATTATGTCCCCACATCTTGAAATGACTTTGTAAAAATCACCTTAAGAGGGGAATTTAATTGTCTTAATATCAGGAACTGAGAACATCTCCAATACTAGTTTCCTTAAGACAAACTATTGAAGTCATGATGACAAATACCAACAGAGCTTGAACAAAATAAAACCAGTATTACCTCATTTTACTACTACACAACTGACACACATAGGATATTTTTAATAATATATGTCACTACAATATTCATATTAATCCATTCTGTACATAACTTGTAATGAAAATTGATTGTGATTCCTGGTTCCTTTGTAATTGAATCAGGGCACATATTCATTCATATCAGCAATGAATACATATTGTTATTTGAAAAGTTATCAGTGACTCCTTAAGATATCCTTTAGAGTGTTATATGTATGTGAGTGTCCCAGTGTTGTCAAGTATAGTGGAATAAATTAAATTGTTTATCTGTCTGTTGTTGTTTTGACTTACACTTCATCCTACACATACCCTAGACACATAACGTAGTCATCACACTATTGCAGAATAATTCTGACTGAGATATATAGATATGTGGTAGCAAGTAAGGTTATCTATAATACACTACTCTTAATAGATATAGATACCTTCACAGCTGATCTCAGTCAGTACACTAAGTCCCCTATAAATATTTATAACATCCCACTTCACCACATATATTGGGGTCTCGCTCTTGGGATTTTGAATCTTTCCCTATTAAAAATATTGGGGGTAATTCACTTCAGGGAATATAAGAATTAAAAGGTATCCTTGGGTGGAATTAAATAAGGTTGAGCTCACGGTGCCTGTGTTGTCCATTAGATATACTTAGAGATTAAATTGTTGGTTAGACATTGTAGAAATTTACCTGATAGACAATGGCGGACCTGGCCAAGTTTCGATCTGCTGCTGTACAGACGGCAAAAGAGTTAGGATTAGATGGGCAAGTTATGGTTGCCTATGTCACGACGGAATGTGACAAATTTATTGAACGCGAAGAAAGAAGATTAGAAAAAGAAGCCGAAAGAAGGTTAGAGGCTGAAAGGGAAATTAAGAAGTTACAGTTTGAAGCTGAGGCTGAGACTAAGAGGTTGCAGATTGAGGCTGACAAAGAGGCTAAAGCATTGGAAGCCGAAGAAAGAAGACAGGCTGCAGAAGAAAGAAGACAAGCTGCAGAAAGGGAAGCAGAAAAGGAGGAGAAGAGATTACAAAGGGAACATGAGTTACGACTAAGGGAGTTTGAGTTTCAAGGCCATGCTCCTGAAAATGGTGCCAGTCCCTTTGCCTCTGATGCTACGGTTACTCAGGGAGCCTCAACCTCAGCTATGAATTTTCATTTAGATCATTTTGTTGAGAAAGACGATGATATAGAGAGCTACCTAAATAGGTACGAACTATTAGCTACCACGTATGGGTTAGAGAGAGAAAGGTGGAGCTTAAAGTTATCTCAGGGACTTCGTGGGGCAGCTTATGAAGTTTTTGCAAAAATGAGCAGAGGTGATCAGGAAAATTATGACATGCTAAAGCAGGCTCTTTTGTTAAGGTATGAAAAGAATGCAGAATTCTATAGGAAAAAATTTAGGAATGCTAAACTACTGTCAGGTGAAACCTATCACCAGTTCTCTGCACGAATAGAGACATACTTGGAGAAATGGACTTCTCTGGGGAAAACCCAAGATCTTAAGGAAATGGTCCTTATAGAGCAATTAAGAGAGTCCATGGCTCCAGACCTGAGAAAGTTTCTCATGGAACAAGGTGCAGAGAGGCTGGATGAGTTGCTAAATGTTGCTGAAAGGTATCAAGCAGCTCAAGCAGAGGTAACAGGTAATAAAAAGAAACAAGTGGATAACTTTAGGGCACCACAGAACTTTAATAAATTTGATCCTAAGGATCAAAATAAAGGTAAGCACCAATTTGATAGGCCACGGTATGACAATAAAAATAAATTCCCACAATTCGATGAAAGGAAATATGATGAAAGAAAATCTTTCAACCAAGGAAAAAGGTGGTGTAAGAATTGTCAGATGGACAATCATGACACTGACCGTTGCAGAAGGAAACCTGTGTATATGGCAACCCTTCAGGTCAGGTCGACCTCAAGACAGGAGGAGGATATTATGTTAGATACCACTCCAGAAGAGATGAGGAAGGCACAGGCTGGGGATAAAACACTCAAGCCTTGTTTCAGAAAATTGTCAACTTGTCATACAACTCCAGGCAAGGGAGATTTTTACATGAAAAACAAGTTGATGTATAGGAAGACTGGAGCTAGATCCAAAGGTCACGGACAGCTGGTTCTTCCAAAAAGATATAGGGCAGACTTAATAAGGAGCCTACATGTGAAACCAGATGGGGACCATGAGAAAATAGGTACCATCATTCAAAAGGTGGCTCACAATTATTATTGGCCCAAAGCAAGATGGGACATTGAGAATTTTGTAGAAAGGTGTAGCATAGCACATGAGGGAACACCCACAAGTGGGAACATGGATCAGGACCTGGACACGCCCCGGGGCAAAATCAGGCCTGACAATAAAAAGAAATATAGATTTGATAAAGTGGACCAAATGGAATGGGAAGCCCCTTTTCACGGACAAGCTTCACTTAACTGTTTTACAATGGCCACTATGCGGAGAGTGCAAAAAGATGTCTTACCCCAGGATAAGCCGAAAATCCCTCAAGCGGACTTAAACAAACTGGAGGAAGAGGATGTAGAGAGGAAATCTCTCATCAAGAATTTTAAGAGGGGAGACAGCCCCAAGAAAAAAATTGGTAGCGGTCGTTTTGTGAATGATAATTCTGAGAGGAAAAATCATCACTATAAAGCTTCGAGTGGAAGAGACCATACCGATGCATGGACAAATAGGTCCACACAATTAAAGGTCCATATGTAGCTTTGTTAAGAACGTGGACTGATGAAAAGGCAGAGGAAAACATTACATCTTCATACCAATATGTGAATGAGCTGACCACTCGGTTAAAAACTGGCTGGAAACTTGCCAATGAAAATTTGAAACAAGCCAGGAAGAAACATGCTGCCTATTATAACAGGAAGGCGAAGGACAGAGATTTGGCTGTGGGAGAGAAGGTACTGCTTCTTTTGCCTGGGAGTCAGAATAAGTTACAAATTGGATGGCAGGGTCCATATACAGTTTTAGAGAGGGTATCTAGAACAAATTATAAGATAGATAAGAAGGGGAAAGAAAAAATCTATCATGTGAATCTCCTGAAGAAATATTTGGAAAGAGAACATCAGGAAGAGACACACTTGTTGACCTTGTCCATCGCCATGGAGATGAAAAAGGAACCACTTTCATCATTTGAATATCCATTACACCCCTGTGAGACAGCAGCACAGGTGAAAATCAGTACACATTTAACGAAAACTCAGAAAGAAAGAGTGCAACAGGTTCTAAATAATCATGCAGAGGTGTTAACAGACCGACCAGGGCATACAAACCTATTGGAATATGATATGAAACTAATAGACTCCACACCTGTCTGTATGAAACCATATTCGATTCCGTTTGCTAAGGAGAAAGCTTTGAAGGAAGAGATAGACTATCTGTTGAAGGAAGGAATTATTTCGCACAGTGAGTCTTCGTATAGTTCCGGTGTGGTACTCTTAAGGAAGCCCTCTGGAGAACATAGACTCTGTATAGATTACAGGAGACTGAATGCTATTACAGAAGGACAGGTGGATCCATTGCCGGATACAAATCAGCTGTTTGCCAGACTAAATAAAGCTAAATATTTCTCAAAAGTGGATTTGAGTAAAGGATACTATCAGATCCCAGTAAAGCCTGAGGTTAGACCATACCTAGCCTTTAGTACCTCAGAAGGACACTATGAGTTTAATAGATTGCCATTTGGATTGAAGAATGCGCCTAGTGTCTTCTCTAGAATGATGAGAAAATTATTGGACCCTCTGAATAATCCATGTATAACAAATTTCATGGATGATATCCTGATAGCAACAGAAACATTTGAGGAACACATTGACTCTCTGAACATGCTGTTTAATCGACTTAGGGAGGCAAAATTAACAGCCCGACCAACCAAATGTTGCGTTGGATGTAAAGAATTGGAATTTTTGGGACACACAGTTTATCAGGGAAACATGACCCCTGACCCAAAGAATTTAGAGAAACTACAGAAAGCCCCGAGACCACAAACCAAGAAGGACGTGAGATCCTTTGTCTCATTATGTGGTTTCTACCAGAAGTATATCAAGGACTTTAATTCCATATGTGCACCGTTAACTGAATTGACACGTAAAGGACATCCAGATCGCATTACATGGACACCACAATGTGAAATGACTTACCAAGAATTGAAGGAAAAGCTCACAAGTAAACCCATTTTGAAATTACCTGACTTAAGTCAAGAATTCATAGTAAGGACGGATGCAAGTAATATTGGGTTAGGTGCAACTCTACTACAGAGATCTGATGCATTGGATGGGGAATTAAGCCCAGTGGCATATGCTAGCAGAAAGTTGAATAAAGCTGAAATCAACTACTCAACTAGCGAAAAAGAATGTCTTGCAGTAATATGGGCGATAAAGAAATTCAATATTTATCTATATGGGAAGGCATTTAAGTTGCAAACAGATCACAAACCGTTATCGTTTCTAGCACAGGCTAGGCATGAGAACTCCAGGTTACTCCGATGGTCTTTACTTTTGGCTCCATATAATTTTAGCATTGAGTATATATCTGGAAAAACCAATTTGGGAGCGGATTTTTTAAGCCGCCATCCGTGTGATGAGAATCACCGTAAACCCCAGAAATAATAATAAATTTCTCTATGTGAATATAGAATAAAGGACTGACATATTGTAAAGGGCAATTTTTACTATCTTGCAATATAATACATTTATATTCTTATTATGTTCGCAAATATTTTGGAAGCAAAGTATTTCCTTTTTTAAGTGCTTAAGGAGAAGTCATTTTTGGGTTGCTTCCCTTGAAAATAGTCCGTCATCTTCGATCGGACTCCGCAGACGACTCTAGGCCTACTGTGATTTATTCTTTGGCTGGGTAGGAATAGATTGTTCTTGCTTCAGTATATCTATGGCCTGAATTTATACGTAGTGTTTGTATGAGTAGGACGAGTCTGTCTTATATATGGATATCTTTGCATTTCTAAGCCGAACTAATTTGGTTGTCGCTAGAAAAGGTCAAAGGCTATGCAGCGGAAGTATCGCTAGCGAAGGGGTGTGATTCATGGCTGCCATCCTGTGAGGATGCTGAGTTTTGTTGTAGCAGGCTTTTTGCCGAAATAGTGATCTATATATGGATGGGGAAAAGTGATAGTCATATAGACATGTTGTATGTACTTTACCCCAGTGTTTATTCTCTTTTGCCAAGGAATGGCAAAGTTATATTTCGCATAAAAAGGTAAAACCACAATTTATTATGAACTTGGGCTTCGCCATCGTTGTTGATAAGCAGATGCACAGTGGTACTTTTAAAAAGAATATCCATTCAAAGGAAGAAGACATTCCTATGTATCAGCACTGGATTGTATGATATTATTCAATTACCTCTATGAGAGAACCTATGAAGAAATGAGGACATTTAATGAATGACCAATTTTGGTCTATATTCTATAGTGAGTGAAGCTCACGAGAGAGAGAGAACAGCCATGTTGAAATTCATATACTTTGTATTTATCGAGTGAGAAAAAGGGATGCCTGTACTATCGCTCGATGAACCAAGAGATCACTGCTACATGTGAGAACCCATGTCTGGGATTCCTATATTATGAAATATATATATATTGAACTTTACGTGAAGGAATATTCGCTAGACGAGGTTAGGTTTAGGAGCCTTCCTATATCTTGGTTATGGTCTGACGTGCCCAGTCAGTAAAGCCAGATGATTTACATGATGGAACGCTGAATGCTTATATACGAATGCTCCATTATGATATTTGCCAAGCATGAATGCTAACTTAAGATGATATTCCTGTGATCAACATTATGCTGTCTATGTCGACATTTGTTCCTGTAACCATACACGTACTGTCCAAGTGTGCGTCCCATTAAATGTTATAAAAAGACCACCGTAGTTCCAGTACTTCTTGAATTCGAACAGTGTGAGTATGAGTGATGTACTACCAACCTGTCAACTCTATCGAATCATTCTACCATTCGCGTACTGACATTCAGATACACACTCATTGTTTACACTCACATTCTTGTCGGAGCCTCATCACGTTCCAGGACAAGATGACCTGTATGACCAAAACTGTGCTGGGTTTGATGAGTTGACAATCGTTACACTTTGCTACACCAGTCCCAACATCTACATTTATCCACTGGTGGACATTCACATCATTTAGCAAATAAAGCATGATTCAACAACTAGTAGCCAGTATGAGTTAACAACTACACAGAGAGTTTATCAACTGGTGTGCCAGCTTCCTGGGTCAACCTGCACAGTGACTATATTGAGAAGTAAACTACTGAGACCAGACGTTCCTTGGGGTCTGTTACGACACACAAATACATCAACAGTACAACTCTACAGTGATGTCAGCGTGACCTGTCCTGTCGAGAGTATGCAGTAACTAGGTCAGGGTTTGTTGACATTTGGTTCATTGGACATTTGCCATACAACTGACAGTGTTACACGGCAAGCTTGGTTGAAACATAGAACATTACACATCAGGACTGGAGAATATTTGACAGTGTTTGCGAAAGAAAATGTTATTGAACTGAGAAGTCCTACATTGATTGTTATCATTCAAATCAACGATGGAGCTTCTATTTCTGTGTTGAATTTAAAATAATTAGACCAGAAGTATTTGTTTAATAAAGTACCACAGTACTGTACTATTAGGCAGTGTAGCTGAGCCTTCATTCCAACACATTCTTTCTGCAACACTCTATTTACATCATATTGCCATACTATTTATGCATTTATGTATTTATGTTTAACTATTTATATGTGATATTTGTTTGTATCCAGCGGGTTGTTGTTTCGGTTGGGCGGTGTCACACAGCAGAGTATCCCACGTAATAGAGGGTCTGATGTGTGCGTTTCTATAGGTGCAATTTTCTTGATTGAAAATTTGCTGCGACAGCTGTTGCTATTAGTGTTAGCTGTGAAGACTGTACTCATTGTTGTTTTTGTAATATTCCTCTGTTCTTTAGTTTGTTTTGATTTGTTTGTAATTTGTTGGTCTACCCTATTCTATCTTTCAGTTCTATTCTCAATTTATATTTATATACTGTGGCGTTATTTGTATTTGTTATCCTCTTGCGGTTTATCTTTTATTGTTTTTCCCATTTGATTTATTTCATTTCCGCAAATGTTTTCATGTTCTTCTGTATAACTGTTTTGTTTGGTGCCTGATCGACATACACTATTTAAAATATAGTTGATCATATAAATTGATGTACAAGAATCAACTGATAGTCAATTGCTATTACTAAAGGTACACAGTTGATGATATAAAACACTATTTCTGGTGCACTGCACTTATATTATAGAGTGAACCAGCAACTTATAGCTGTTATTATATAAGGATTTATACAAGACCTTTGTAAGGCTTGTTTCCCACAGTGATTGGGATAGTTAAGTACTATTTTTCCACAGGTTAAAAAGTTATCATACAAGGTCTTTGATTAAGACTAAGAAAGTGAATTTATTTACTTTTGCAAATTACTGATCTTATTAGACAAGATGTCTACCTTAGATTATTTTATCACACAAGGCAGGGCTCTTGATAAGACTGGTCAGCAATTAGAACAATGGGCAGTTGCTCAATATGACAAAGCATTAGCTGCAGAAGAGAGAAAACTTGCTGCTGCTGCTGAAGAAAGAAAAGCATTGATTGAAGAAAAGAAATTAGCAGCTGAGGAGAAAAGATTAGAAGCTGAGGAAAAAAAATTACAAAGAGAGGATGAACAAAAGAGATTGCAGATACAGACTGATGAAAAAAGATTCCTGATGGAAATGGAAAAAGAGAAAAGAAAAGATGAGGCTACTGCACAAGAGAAAAAAGCAATAAGAGAACATGAACACCAAAAAGAACTTTTAGCATTTGAGTTAGAAAAGTTAAAGTTAACAAACATAAGTAATGTTAATCAAGCATCTAGTGGTAATGGTAAACCCTTTACTTACAAGGTCAAGGTACCAGCGTTCAACCCTTCCAGTGATGACATAACATTCTGGCTAAACAGATTTGAACGCTCGTGTCGAGCACATAATGTGGACAAATCACAATATGCTAACCAGTTATCAGAAAATCTGAAAGGTGATTCTCTGACTAGTTTAAGTTTGGTTGAAGAGGCTGACAAAGATAACTATGATGTTATTAGGGCAGCCTTGTTAAAGAAGTATCAGTTGTCTGAAGAGGGTTATCGGAAGTTGTTTAAGACAATGGTGCCTGAGGCAGGTGTAGAATTCTCAGAATTCATTGCAAGAACACGTCTTACATTTGATCGTTGGATTGAGCTATCCAAAACAGAAAAGACTTATGAAGCCCTTATGGACTTGATACTCAGAGACAAGATTATGTCAAGTATAAATAAACCTTTCCTCGAATTCTTACATGAGCGTAAACCTAAGTCTCTAAAAGAAATGGAACAGTATTGTACCCAATACGTCACTGCACATCCGGACGTAGCTATTAGCAACAGTAAGGTTAAAGAAGGTATGCCAGTTGCTTCTGCAACACCATACAACCCTAATCACTCTCACAAATTCCAAGGACCTCAAAATAGGTTTAATAAAAAAGGTAACTATTACAGTTATCAGAACCAAGGTAACCAATCATTTCAGGGTTCTTCTTCGAATACCTGGAGAAGAGCTGACAGCCCTCGATTCAGGGGTGGTCATAATTACAGGAACTTTCGCAAAGGAAGTCATTCTAGAAACTATCCAAGTTTTCCTTCATGGAGACAACAGGATCATAATTACCGAGATACTCATTATAATGAATATGATGATAGTAACCAAAGGAGCTATGATTCAAACCCGAGTAGGGGTTATAATGATGGAAACAATGATAAGTACAGAGGCAATAATAACAGAGGTAGAGCACAATTCAAAAAACATAAAGCTCATTACCAGGCGAACTCTGCACAGCAAGAGTCCCACGAAGCCTATAAACAAAATAAAGATAATGATGACTCTAATAATATGGCATGTGCCGCTTTTGATTTTGGGAGAGCATCTCAGTGCCCCCAATGCAAAACATTATTTGAGCCAACCACAGTGTCTACTTTAAGCTGTGGCCATCCTCTTCCCGCTCTTCCTGCGTCAATCGCGCATGATGGGAGAGGTTCCCTTGTCTTACACAAAGGTTTAGTAAATGACAATCCAGTCTCAGTACTTTTTGATTCTGGATGCACAACTATTGGGGTTAGGCAGTCACTCATAGATCCTTCTCATTCTACAGGCAAAGTAGTCAAATGCGTAACATTTGGCGGCACCATAGAGAAATACTCTACCGCTATCATTAGGATTGCTACTCCTTTCTTCACAGGAGATGTACACGCATGTCTTTTGCCGAATCCGATCGCTGATCTTATCATCGGTCGCATTCACGGAGTCAAAGAATGCACTCCGGAGCAAATTTCCGTTTGGGAAAATCAAAATATGCAATCTGCTAATGCAGTAGTCACTAGAGCTCAAGCTCTCAATATGCCTGAAACTTCATCTGTTGAAGATAATGAAGTGCATAACCAAGATGATCCCTTGGTAATTTCTCGTGACTCGTTTATAAAACAACAAGAAGAAGATCCGACTCTTAAGAAATTCTTCACTCTTGTAACAAAAGGTGATCCGAATAAAGATTCAAATTGTAAATCTTGGATTACAATGAAGAATGGCGTACTTGTACGTATGGTGCAAGACTCCACTAAGTCAAGTCATTCTCAGATTCTTGTACCCAAGAATTTGAGAGTTAAGATCTTACAACATGCACACGACTCGCAGTGTGCTGGTCACATGGGTTTTTCCCGTACTAAGTCAAGAGTTCTTGCGGCTTTCTTTTGGCCTTTTGTGAACAAGGACATACGGATCTATTGTCGATCCTGTAAAGTATGTCAAGAAGTCAAATCCAAAGGTCCTCGTCATGCTGCGCCTATTCAGGCTGCAGATATTCCTATTCGTCCATTCCAGAAAATGGCGATAGACATCATTGGTCCATTCAAGATCAAATCTGCTAGAGGACATCAGTTTATCTTAACGTGTGTAGACATGTGCACACGTTGGCCAGAGGCTATCCCTCTAAAGAGCATTACTACCGCTGACATTGCAGATGCTCTTTGGCTTATATTTTCTCGGCTGGGATTCCCCGGAGAAATATTATCAGATCATGGCACCCAACTGATATCGGATACCATGTCTCAAGTAATGTCTACTCTACAGATAGAGAGATCTTTGAGTAGCATCTATCATCCTATGTCCAATGGGATGGTCGAGCGACTAAATAGAACACTTAAGAACTTATTAGGGAAGATAACTGAGGATCATCCTCAAGATTGGGATAGGGTTTTACCCGCGGCCCTCTTCGCGTACAGAGAGGTCCCCAATGAACATACAGGGTTTTCGCCCTTTGAACTTGTCTTTGGCGCGCGACCGCGCGGCCCAATGTCTTTGCTGCATGATCTTATAACAGCTGACAATATTGACGATGACACAAAATCTTCTTACGAGTATGTCATCGCGCTGAGACAAAAGATTATCGAAGCATGCAAATTGGCAACGTCCTCTTCTGAATTTGCTAAGCAGAAGGCAAGACAATTTGCTAATAAGAAGAGAACTTTACGACAACTTTGTCCTGGTGACAAAGCATTTGTTTTGCTACCTTGTCGTGAAAATAGACTCCTTATTAGTTGGAAAGGTCCGTACGATATAATATCGAAAATTTCAGATGTTGACTACATCGTCGATATTAACGGGAAGCATAAAACCTTCCACATCAATATGCTTACGGAGTTCCATGAACGTCCTGACTATTTACAGCCTATTTTCCAGGCAACGGACGATTCTCATGTCAAACATGGTCATTACTCATCACTGTCTGTAATACAGGATGAGGAAACAAGTTTTTCGGATGTTAATCTCCCGCTTCCAATGATCCCACTTCATTCTAGTGAATCATGGAAAGACGTTACTGTTTCTCCTGATTTGTCTCTAGGAGAACGGCGACAAGTTTCGTCTATGTTACAAACATTTCAGGATGTCCTCACTGACATCCCTGGACAAACTCATGTCATTGAGCATGACATTGTTCTAACTGAACATACTCCAATTAGGGTTAGGCCTTATCCTATCCCTATACATTTCCAAACACAGGTTGAAAAGGAGTTGGATGAAATGATAGATTTACAAATAATCGAACCATCCACTTCTGCATATTCTTCGCCGATGGTTATTGTTCGAAAAAAAGACAATAACATACGTCTTTGCGTTGACTATCGCAAATTGAATCAAGTTACGAAGTTCGATGCTGAACCTATGCCTTTACTAGAAGAGTTACTTACTCGTCTTTCTAAATCGCATTTTTTCACTAAACTTGATTTGTCTAAAGGATATTGGCAAGTTCCATTATCCGAACGCGCCAAACCTCTTACCGCTTTCTCTACTCCCAGAGGCCTTTTCCAATGGAATTTTATGCCTTTCGGCCTTATGAACGCACCAGCTACATTTGTACGCATGATGCGTCGAATCCTATCGTATCGGTCAGATGTCATTGCTTATCTAGACGACATCTGTCTTTTCAGCGATACTTGGGAAGATCACTATTCAGGATTAGTTGAATTATTATCAACTCTGCGTGAGTATAACCTGACAGCAAAACCATCTAAAGCTTGTATTGGCTTTAGCGAAATTGCTTTCTTAGGCCATCGAGTAGGTCACGGTTTCTTGAAGACAGAAGACCATAATATCACTAAGATACTTAACATCTCTATCCCTAGGACTAAAAAGCAAGTGCGAAGTCTTTTAGGTCTCATACAATTTTATGGACGTTTCATTCCGAATCTGTCCTCTATCATGGCACCTCTCTCTACACTATTAAAGAAAGGGTCGCCTAACATGGTTCACTGGTCTCATGAATGCCAATCTTCACTAGAGAAGATCAAAACTATGTTTTCATCACCACCTATTTTAGTGTTACCTACAACAGATAAGACATTTGTTCTTCGTAGTGACGCTTCATCCACTGGGATTGGAGCGGCACTAATGCAAGAGTACTCTGGAACTCTGCATCCTGTAATGTATATATCCAGAAAACTTAATGCTGCAGAAAGGAATTACTCGGTTTTAGACCGCGAATTATTGGCGATGGTTTGGTCAATTCTCAAACTCCAAAGATTCCTTCTGGGCGCGCATTTCGTAGTGGAAACTGACCAAAAAGCTCTTACGGCTATCCAAAGTAAGAACTTGAAGAGCTCGAGATCAACTCGATACGCAATCGCTCTTCAACCTTTTCATTTTTCGGTACGAGCTATCCGTGGTTCAGAAAATGTGATGGCGGACATTCTGTCCAGATGCCCACATGATGCCACTTAACTGTTAAATATTGGATCTTTTTAATATGTATAACTTTACAACAGTTATTTTTTGTTTCTTTATTAAGATACACATTTGTAATTTAATAATAGAATGATGGTATCTCTACTTAGCGGTTTATTGATGTTAATTCACCGCTGTTCTTTGATGATTGTTTCTTCATAAATCATAAATTTAAGATTATAGTGTGAATTTTTGGTATGCATTGTATAATTACCAGAATTGTATTATACGTACATCACACCTTCCTGGAAACATTTATTCGTAGGGAAACAATTTCTCTCAGATTTTGAGATATATATTCTCACCAGTCATATTAGGAATTATAGTATTCCTGATATTTTCATCTGCGCAGTATTCTTGCGTTGTGAGCCTATTCTACGGTGCTCCTAGATGTATTTAAAAAAAAAAAAATTTTTTTTTTTTTTCCCGGGAGACTGGTAAAGACTGTAAAGGGCAATTTTTACTATCTTGCAATATAATACATTTATATTCTTATTATGTTCGCAAATATTTTGGAAGCAAAGTATTTCCTTTTTTAAGTGCTTAAGGAGAAGTCATTTTTGGGTTGCTTCCCTTGAAAATAGTCCGTCATCTTCGATCGGACTCCGCAGACGACTCTAGGCCTACTGTGATTTATTCTTTGGCTGGGTAGGAATAGATTGTTCTTGCTTCAGTATATCTATGGCCTGAATTTATACGTAGTGTTTGTATGAGTAGGACGAGTCTGTCTTATATATGGATATCTTTGCATTTCTAAGCCGAACTAATTTGGTTGTCGCTAGAAAAGGTCAAAGGCTATGCAGCGGAAGTATCGCTAGCGAAGGGGTGTGATTCATGGCTGCCATCCTGTGAGGATGCTGAGTTTTGTTGTAGCAGGCTTTTTGCCGAAATAGTGATCTATATATGGATGGGGAAAAGTGATAGTCATATAGACATGTTGTATGTACTTTACCCCAGTGTTTATTCTCTTTTGCCAAGGAATGGCAAAGTTATATTTCGCATAAAAAGGTAAAACCACAATTTATTATGAACTTGGGCTTCGCCATCGTTGTTGATAAGCAGATGCACAGTGGTACTTTTAAAAAGAATATCCATTCAAAGGAAGAAGACATTCCTATGTATCAGCACTGGATTGTATGATATTATTCAATTACCTCTATGAGAGAACCTATGAAGAAATGAGGACATTTAATGAATGACTAATTGGTCTATATTCTATAGTGAGTGAAGCTCACGAGAGAGAGAACAGCCATGTTGAAATTCATATACTTTGTATTTATCGAGTGAGAAAAAGGGATGCCTGTACTATCGCTCGATGAACCAAGAGATCACTGCTACATGTGAGAACCCATGTCTGGGATTCCTATATTATGAAATATATATATATATTGAACTTTACGTGAAGGAATATTCGCTAGACGAGGTTAGGTTTAGGAGCCTTCCTATATCTTGGTTATGGTCTGACGTGCCCAGTCAGTAAAGCCAGATGATTTACATGATGGAACGCTGAATGCTTATTTACGAATGCTCCATTATGATATTTGCCAAGCATGAATGCTAACTTAAGATGATATTCCTGTGATCAACATTATGCTGTCTATGTCGACATTTGTTCCTGTAACCATACACGTACTGTCCAAGTGTGCGTCCCATTAAATGTTATAAAAAAACCACCGTAGTTCCAGTACTTCTTGAATTCGAACAGTGTGAGTATGAGTGATGTACTACCAACCTGTCAACTCTATCGAATCATTCTACCATTCGCGTACTGACATTCAGATACACACTCATTGTTTACACTCACATTCTTGTCGGAGCCTCATCACGTTCCAGGACAAGATGACCTGTATGACCAAAACTGTGCTGGGTTTGATGAGTTGACAATCGTTACACTTTGCTACACCAGTCCCAACATCTACATTTATCCACTGGTGGACATTCACATCATTTAGCAAATAAAGCATGATTCAACAACTAGTAGCCAGTATGAGTTAACAACTAAACAGAGTTTATCACATATAATGTCTGTTTTAAGAGGGGAGGTGTCGTGGAATATTCTAATCCACATATATAAATTATCAAGTAAATATAAAGCCTAATAAATACATATAATAAATAAAGGAAGAAGAATGGTAAAGAACAGTGCTGTCACAATGACAGTACTCGAAATCCCCTTTGTTTTATGCTTCGTCTGCAAATTGTAACGTTTCCACGTTAAATATAGGCCTTCTGCAACATACACGCGTTTCCCAAACACACAATAAAATGTGCTGCCTTTCTAAGAAAAACCTTGAAATATGCAAGTTGACCTAAATTTTAAATTCCATTCATGTCTTTTTCTACACTGCGTTACCAAAACGAACGAACAGATGGACTAAAGGATAAAGAGAGAAGGGAGGGCTGAAAATCAGGAACGCATGCAACACGCGTCGCGCGATACACAAATGCTGCCATCACGCGTGTAAGACTACATGCACTAATTTTTTTTCAGACGGACAGTGATAAAATACACTACCCTTCCCAGACAGCACATCTTCGAAACAGGAGGTAGAAATTGCATATTTTGAACGCAGCCACGTAGCTCTTTTAAATTGGATATTTGGGTTCCTTAGGGTTTGCTGACAAAGAATATGTAAAACGTTACGCAAATAGTCTAGGAATTAACAAGTTATAACCAAAATAAAATATTGGGGATGCCTGACAGCATGAAATCATTTCTGCTCATAAAATTTTTTTTTATAACATGTTTGAAAAAACCTTGCGTTACAGAAATAGCCTACCATGTAAACTCCAAATTGATTGGAGCGCAACAAATGAAAGACGAACCACGATTGGTCGGACTATAAATACTATCTTGGTTGTTAGGGAGACGTAGAAAGGTAACATTTTTTCAAACACTTGTCGAAACGTGGCCTCATTGGCTAGACTCGCTGATATAATCACTTAGGAGCGTTAGTTCGAGACCACTTGTTTAAATAAGCTTGATAAAGCGACAGTGCGTTGAAGCCAGCTCACATTTTTTGCTAAAATAAAAGCCTGGAACATAAGCAGATGGGAATTTGTGCCAGTAAATGTGCCAGAATTCATTGCTAATCAACGTATCTGTGTTTATTTCCATGAAATTGTGGTAAGCTTGAACCATTCAGTATCTTTTAATGAAAATTGAATGTAAATTGTTAATTTATGCCTGTATATATATGTGTAGTTCAGTGGCAAACAGGAGATAAAGCCTATAATGCTCCAGCCTGAACAGAGGGTGTCGGAGGGAAGTAAAACGGCATGGAATGGCCAAATAGTACACTGACACCTGGATGATTGATTAGACAGAAATAATGCTGGAAGTGCAGAGGCGTGGTAACCATTAAGGAGGTAAATACTGTTATAAAGTATTTCAGATGAAGCTGACAGTTGGCCTAACGCTCTGAACTCAATGTTTGTGTTGTATTGTGTTCAGTGTAGAACTAGAGTATCAATTAGTTATGAAGTAGAAGGTATATCCTTCTTGTTTTCAGGGACCGTGGTCTTGATGGTACTGAGCAGCACCTGGTCAGAGCTTTGCTGAATCCAGAGTCGGACAGCATACTCCTTGGTCTTTTTAGCTATCAGTGAGGTGTCTCCAGAGCCCAGAGGAGAATTCGAGCAGAGGAGTCCTTTCCTGCCGCCATCACTCAAGATAAGCTGTGTGGCCAGCTGAGCTCAACATTATGTCCCCTCATCTTGAAATGACTTTGTAAAAATCACCTTAAGAGGGGAATTTAATTGTCTTAATATCAGGAACTGAGAACATCTCCAATACTAGTTTCCTTAAGACAAACTATTGAAGTCATGATGACAAATACCAACAGAGCTTGAACAAAACAAAACCAGTATTACCTCATATTACCACTACACAACTGACACACATAGGATATTTTTAATAATATATGTCACTACATTATTCATATTGATAAAGTCTGTACATATACTTGTAATTAAAATTGATTGTGATTCCTGGTTCCTTTGTAATTGAATCAGGACACATATTCATTCATATCAGCAATGAATACATATTGTTATTTGAAAAGTTATCAGTGACTCCTTAAGATATCCTTTAGAGTGTTATATGTATGTGAGTGTCCCAGTGTTGTCAAGAGTAGTGGATTAAATTAAATTGTTTATCTGTCTGTTGTTGTGACTTACACTTCATCATACACATACCCTAGACACATAACGTAGTCATCACACTATTCCAGAATAATTCTGACTGAGATATATAGATATGTGGTAGCAAGTAAGGTTATCTATAATACACTACTCTTAATAGATATAGATACCTTCAAAGCTGATCTCAGT
>JAMPIV010009076.1:0-86007 GCA_024509875.1 Oreohelix idahoensis
TTGGAACCTCTCTTTAGAAATAGTATAGCTGTTAATCTTAGCCATGTCAAGAAAATGATAGGAAAAAAAAAAGTTTTCCAAAATGTGTTTGTTTTCCTAAAAACATGGTATTTATTAATTAATTGTTAAATTTTATCCACCCCACCCATACTATAAGTGTAATGTTGTTTCACTATATTAGACTGAACCTTTAACTCTCTAAATTCCCTACTAACTTTTGTTCTTCTAGTAACTTCTGACTATCCACTAGCTGTCATAAAATTAGATAAGAAAGAAACTGTTTTATTATCCCTCCACTGTACTGTTAACGTTTCCCTCTCCCTGATACAACGCATGTCACCGTGAGCTGATTTTGTTATTTTGTTTTCAAATGATTTTATTTCTTTTAAAGACTTTGGAAAACCTTTTCTTTTTTTCTTATAATAGTTCCCTAAGCACAACAGCTTTCTTTAAAATATGACAACTTCCTATGCAACGATGAATCATGGCACCTGTATTATTTGCATTTCCAGCATAGTTCGAGGAATATTTGGAACTGCATGGCAGGGAAATTAATATTCTTATTTGCTGAAACTAGAATTTGTTCATTTATACTTTAGTGAATTATATTTTTGTGTTACGTTAATATTTATTTACACTTTTACCAGCTTTTCCCTTCATTTTACGATCGTGACTTGCAGTGTAGATTATAGGTCAGAGGTGAAATTGTTAATGTCATTTTGACTCTCCTCCACTGTGTCTCCACCTTGATAAGGAATAGGAGTGTTAAGTTATATTTACAGGGGGAGTTAAATGTTTGAGATCCTCACATGTGAGTCTAGTATTTTATAGGTGCACATTTGAGCGCATCTAAATAATTGTTTGTTTTAATTATTTGCGTACGGCCGCTCACGATTCTTGAACAGTGATGACGCGATTTGTCGCGGCGATTTGTTGCCATCCAAGTTACATTCTTGAGGCAGATGAAGATATTCTTCGTCTTATATAGACGTGTATTTTTTGTGTACTTGTCCCAAGTCTAGGCAAGACACAGTCATAATGTAACTACAATCATTGATGAGATGCAGATATCGTCTTGATGGGAAAATACCAAGACTTGTTAGATTTAAATATTCGGCCACGAACGGCTTATTTTTGTACCAAGCCTCAGGTACCTCTTACTCCAGTGTTTGTTGCAGAGCTTCAATCGACCTGTGGCGTCAATTGCTAGTGCGTCGACATAATGCTTGGAGAGATTGTTATATCGTCGTTGAATGTATTTTTGCTCACGTTTTTTAACATGGTTATATCTACCAACCCATGTATCTTGCAACTTCGTTGCCGATGAATTGCCGTTGACCTTTGAATGGCAACTACTATTGAAGTCAATCAACGTCTACATTGATTAAGATATATATGCTGACTAATTCATATTGAACTGTATGTATACCCATGATGTCAACGTCGTCAAGTAATAAAAAGCATTGTCATTTATGTGCAACGATGGGTCCAGCATGTCTTTATCACCAGTTGGTCAATCTTATGACCCAACCGTTACCGTTCATTTGTCTTGACTAATCATCCATGGCAAGTAACGGCCCACACATCATTCGCATTAGCAAGACATGTCGGCCATAGACAGTAAGCCCGACAGGCCAGTACATGCACCACAAATCACCCAGTAACAAGGATCTTGTATGTCCCCATGACCCCAAGAGCTATGCCGGCAGTAGTGTAGCTACCAGCACGATCTCCAATCCGGACAGGTCGAAGGGTAGGGACCAGACAAAGAGAGAGAGAGACGCACACACACAGCTGTTGCCTTGTAGGCAGGCTGGGGACAGTTATGGGCTAAGGAAGGCAACCCCACAGAAATGCCTGTTGAAATTGGATGCACTGGGCCACAGGCTTAATGATACAGTGCAACGTACTTTGCTTAAAGATGATGTCAAGAATAAAAAGAAAGCAGAATGATGCTCATCCCATGGAGCTCAGAGAAATGTGTATACATTTCTGTGTGCACTGGGTTAATTTTTTTTAAATGTAAAAAAACTGGGTCACTTTAACCCGCACGTGAAAATTGCCATTGTTGCTGCAAAAACTCGTGGTTTTTGCAACACGCCCCACTAATTCAAAAGGTGAAAAAGTGAGTTGAATTTGAATGCACGTGGAAAATGATCATCGGTAAAGAGTGTTCACCGTTGGTATGCAATAAATCAGTATGACAGGTGGTCGAAATGATCACTGCATTAGCCATGCCACCAAGGAGAAGTCTCAGCACTGTAGATCGTGGTCGAGCCATGGCATGGATTTAGGATGGTCAATCTGTTCGTCATGTTTGCAAGACGTTTAGCAGTGTTCCACTCTACCATTCAGAGACTTCTTGAGAGATTTCAAGCTACCGGACATTTGGAAAATCGACCCTGCTCAGGAAGATTTATATAAACCTTGTCTAAACTGAATGGCGGTCCTTAACTTTTGTCCAGTAGTATATTTAAAAATATTTTACATACTTTTAAAATATGTCACCTAAAAACCGCACACAAAAAAAACCTTAAAAGTCAAGAATTGAAAAGAGTTAATAGGAGACGCCGTGGTAGTGCTTGCAGATGACTTTGAGGAAACATTACATGAGACAGTCAACTCCAGCATATGAACTAAACACTTGTTTAAACATTTCACACCGTTGGAAATGCTTTCAGAAAATGAAATTGACTACCAATATGTGAATTTTATTTACTTCGAAATATGACTGCACAGAACTTTGCTCATCAGCTGTTGTGCCTCAGTGATGACAAATTTTCTGTGGATCCCAAAGCTAATGTGATTTCGTTTCATTTCCATTGGATTTTGACACAGTGGTTGCATCACTTCAAGACTTACAGAACATTGTTATTCTTACCGTTCGCAACAGCTTTAGAAACCATCAATAGTTTGTCAACAAGCTACTCTGTGACTTAAACATGAGAATGTTGGTAGAATGAATTTCCAAACAGGTAATCAGCTGCCAGGTGCTGCCACAACATACACATCAACTGACACTGTCATAGATAGCCATCAGGCTGTATTTTATTTAACTGAGTTGCTCAGCTGTTGGGAACTGCCTGGAATGTCACTACACAACTTTATTTTTAAAAATTTCAACACAGATAATATTATTATTGCTTATTCTTAATCTGCTTAAATTATATAATAGAACCAGACTGTGTATGAGGAACCTCATGCCAAATGTTGACTTTATTAGCATGTTGTGTCAGAACATAAGATATATTCATGCTATGCATTCCTGCGATACCCACTGACATGCCTTTATTCACAAATCAGTCAGAAACAAACACCTCTTCTAAATCATTCTTAAAGTTGCATGACTTTTAATACATGCCTAATATAAAGCTATACAACTACAGAATTATTATTTTATGTCCATTGCATAATTATCTGAAGTTTTAAAATTATTTTTTATTCAATGAATTTCAGGTGACCATTCTGGTAACCAGAGCTCCTATCTACACTCTTGTGTTGACATTCCAGATATGAAAATTATGAACAATTTTATAAAGAGTGAACCAATGCAGAATGTTGCCTTCATTGAAGTGTTGCCAGAATTCACAAAAAAATTTGTGAATGAAATGAAAATAAGTTCTGCAGTCACAACACTGAATACAGACAATAACATCGAGTTAAGATTGAAAGAGGTACTATCACTGAATTTCACAGACTCTGAGATAATGGCTGTAAACTTGAATGAGTCTCCCCAAACTGCAGCCTTACAAAATGAAAACTGTAACAGGGAGGCAACAACAGTCTATAAGGAATATACTGTTAACAGTGGAAATAGTGAAGGCTTTAAATTATGTGGCAGTGTGCAATCAGATGAAATAATAATAGGTACAAGAGAGAAACTTTTCAGCTGTGATGTTTGTGGAGTACAGTTTGACAAAAACGTTGACCGTATTGAGCATGAACTTTCACATATGACAGAAAAGTGTTATTTAAGTAATGTTGGTAATGTAGAATTAGCTACAAAATCTAGTAGTAAAAGGTTTACTCTAGATTCTAATTTAAAATGGCACAAAAGATGGCATGCAGGAGAAACATCAGATGTTTTGGTAAATAGTTGTTTAAAGAGAAACATATTGATACACACAGGGGAGAAACCTTATGAGTGTGATATTTGTGGAGCAGAATTTTCTGAATATGGTGCTTTAAAGAATCACAAAAGGACACATACAGGAGAGAAACTTTATAAGTGTGATGTTTGTGGAAGAAGATTTTCTGTAACTAGTTATTTAAGAAAACATAAAAGGACACATACAGGAGAGAAACCTTATAAGTGTGATGTTTGTGGAGCAGCATTTTCTCTAAATGGTGACTTAAAGGCTCACAAAAGGACACATACAGGAGAAAAACCTTATAAATGTGATGTTTGTGGAGCAGAATTTTCTCAAAATAGTCATTTAAAGCAACACATAAGGACACCTACTGGAGAAAAACCTTATAAATGTGATGTTTGTGGAGCAGAATTTTCTCAAAATAGTAATTTAAAGGCTCACAAAAGGACACGTACAGAAGAGAAACCTTATAAATGGGATGTTTGTGGAGCAAAATTTTCTGAAAGTGGTTGTTTAAAGAAACACAAAAGGACACATTCAGGAGAGAAACCTTATAAATGTGATGTTTGTGGAGCAGAATTTTCTCAAAATAGTAATTTAAATGCTCACAAAAGGACACATATAGAAGAAAAACCTTTTAAATGAGATGTTTGTGGAGCAGAATTTTCTCTGAATGGTCCATTAAAGGTTCACAAAAGGACACATACAGGAGAGAAACCTTATAAATGTGAAGTTTGTGGAGCAAAATTTTCTGAAAGTGGTGGTTTAAAGAAACACAAAAGGACACATTCAGGAGAGAAACCTTATAAATGTGATGTTTGTGGAGCAGAATTTTCTCAAAATAGTAATTTAAAGGCTCACAAAAGGACACATACAGGAGAAAAACCTTTTAAATGTGATGTTTGTGGAGCAGAATTTTCTCTGAATGGTCCATTAAAGGTTCACAAAAGGACACATACAGGAGAGAAACCTTATAAATGTGATGTTTGTAGAGCAGAATTTTCTGAACGTGGTACTTTAAAGGCTCACAAAAGGACACATACAGGAGAGAAACCTTATAAATGTGATGTTTGTGGAGCAGAATTTTCTCAAAATGGTCATTTAAAGGAACACATAAGGACACATACTGGAGAAAAACCTTATAAATGTGATGTGTGTGGAGCAGAATTTTCTCAATGTGGTACTTTAAAGGCTCACAAAAGGACACATACAGGAGAAAAACCTTATAAATGTGATGTTTGTGCAGCAGAATTTTCTCATCTAGGTTCATTAAAGGCTCACAAAAGGACACATACAGAAGAGAAACCTTATAAGTGTTTTCTTTGTGGAGCAGCATTTTCTCTAAATTGTGACTTAAAGGCTCACAAAAGGACACATACAGGAGAGAGACCTTATAAATGTGATGTTTGTGGAGCACAATTTTCTCAAAGTGGTCATTTAAAGGCTCACAAAAGGACACATACAGGAGAAAAACCTTATAAATGTGATGTTTGTGGAGCAGAATTTTCTCTGAATGGTAATTTAAAGGCTCACAAAAGGACACATACAGGAGAGAAACCTTATAAATGTGATGTTTGTGGAGCAGAATTTTCTCAAATTGGTCATTTAAAGGCTCACAAAAGGACACATACTGGAGAAAAACCTTATAAATGTGATGTTTGTGGAGCAGAATTTTCTCTAAATAGTAATTTAATAGCTCACAAGAGGACACATACAGGAGAGAAACCTTATAAATGTGATGTTTGTGGAGCAGAATTTTCTCTGAATGGTAATTTAAAGGCTCACAAAAGGACACATACAGGAGAGAAACCTTATAAATGTGATGTTTATGGAGCAAAATTTTCTCAATGTGGTCCACTAAAGGCTCACAAAAGGACACATACAGGAGAAAAACCTTATAAATGTGATGTTTGTGCAGCAGAATTTTCTCATTGTGGTCCATTAAACGCTCACAAAAGGACACATACAGAAGAGAAACTTTATAAGTGTTTTCTTTGTGGAACAGCATTTTCTCTAAATGGTGACTTAAAGGCTCACAAAAGGACACATACAGGAGAGAGACCTTATAAATGTGATGTTTGTGGAGCAAAATTTTCTCAACATGGTCATTTAAAGGCTCACAAAAGGACACATACAGGAGAAAAACCTTATAAATGTGATGTTTGTGGAGCAGAATTTTCTCTGAATGGTAATTTAAAGGCTCACAAAAGGACACATACTGGAGAGAAACCTTATAAATGTGATGTTTGTGGAGCAGAATTTTCTCAAATTGGTCATTTAAAGGCTCACAAAAGGACACATACTGGAGAAAAACCTTATAAATGTGATGTTTGTGGAGCAGAATTTTCTCTAAATAGTAATTTAATAGCTCACAAGAGGACACATACAGGAGAGAAACCTTATAAATGTGATGTTTGTGGAGCAAAATTTTCTCAATGTAGTCCATTAAAGGCTCACAAAAGGACACATACAGGATAAAAACCATATAAATGTGATGTTTGTGGAGCAGAATTTTTTCTCAAATGGTCCATTAAAGGCTCACAAAAGGACACATACATGAGCTAAAACCTTATAAATTTTTTTTTGGAGCAAAATCGTTACCGTCTCAACATGCCAGTTGAAACTCACAAAAGCGACCATACATAAAAGTAAAAAACCTTACTAAAATTCACGTTTGGGAGCAAAATTTTGCCGGATAGTAAATGGTAATTTAAAGGCTCACAATAGGACACATTCATTAGAGAAACCTCATAAATGTGATGTTTGTGGAGCAGAATTTTCTCAATGTGGTACTTTAAAGGGTCACAAAAGGACACATACAGGAGAAAAACCTTATAAATGTGATGTTTGTGCAGCAGATTTTTCTCATCTAGGTTCATTAAAGGCTCACAAAAGGACACATACAGGAGAGAGACCTTATAAATGTAATGTTTGTGGAGCAAAATTTTCTCAAAGTGGTCATTTAAAGGCTCACAAAAGGACACATACAGGAGAAAAACCTTATAAATGTGATGTTTGTGGAGCAGAATTTTCTCTGAATGGTAATTTAAAGGCTCACAAAAGGATACATACAGAAGAGAAACCTTATAAATGTGATGTTTGTGGAGCAGAATTTTCTCAAATTGATCATTTTAAAGGCTCACAAAAGGACACATACTGGAGAAAAACCTTATAAATGTGATGTTTGTGGAGCAGAATTTTCTCTAAATAGTAATTTAATAGCTCACAAGAGGACACATACAGGAGAGAAACCTTATAAATGTGATGTTTATGGAGCAAGCTTTTCTCAATGCAGTCCATTAAAGGCTCACAAAAGGACACATACAGGATAAAAACCATATAAATGTGATGTTTGTGGAGCAGAATTTTCTCAGCATGGTCCATTAAAGGCTCACAAAAGGACACATTCAGGAGAGAAACCTCATAAATGGGATGTTTGTGGAGCAGAATTTTCTCAAATTGATCATTTTAAAGGCTCACAAAAGGACACATACTGGAGAAAAACCTTATAAATATGATGTTTGTGGAGCAGAATTTTCTCAAAGTGATCATTTAAAGGCTCACAAAAGGACACATACTGGAGGAAAACCTTATAAATGTCATGTATTTGGAGCAGAATTTCTTCTGAGTGGTCATTTAAAGGCTCACAAAAAGACACATACAGGAGAGAAACCTTATAAATGTGATGTTTGTGGAGCAGAATTTTCTCTAATAGTAATTTAAAGGCTCACAAAAGGACACATACTGGAGAAAAACCTTATAAATGTGATGTTTGTGGAGCAAAATTTTCTCAAAGTGGTCCATTAAAGGTTCACAAAAGGACACATTCAGGAGAGAAACCTCATAAATGTGATGTTTGTGGAGCAGAATTTTCTCTAAATCGTAATTTAATAGCTCACAAGAGGACACATACAGGAGAGAAACCTTATAAATGTGATGTTTGTGGAGCAAAATTTTCTAAGTGTAGTCCATTAGAGGTTCACAAAAGGACACATACAGGATTAAAAACCATATAAATGTGATGTTTGTGGAGCAGAATTTTCTCAGCATGGTCCGTTAAAGGCTCACAAAAGGACACATTCAGGAGAAAAACCTTATAAATGTGATGTTTGTGGAGCAGAATTTTCTCAAAGTGGTCATTTAAAGGCTCACAAAAGGACACATACTGGAGAAAAACCTTATAAATGTCGTGTATTTGGAGCAGAAATTCTTCTGAGTTGTCATTTAAAGGCTCACAAAAAGACACATACAGGAGAGAAACCTTATAAATTTGATGTTTGTGGAGCATAATTTTCATCATTTCATAATCGGAACCTCTTCTACCCCGTGAAACGAGGTGTAGAGGGTACCCAAGTGCACAAGGCCCATGGGCGGGACATGTAATCATTTTCTCTAATAGTAATTTAAAGGCTCACAAAAGGACACATACTGGAGAAAAACCTTATAAATGTGATGTTTGGGGAGCAGAATTTTCTCAAAATGGTCATTTAAAGGCTCATAAAAGGACACATACTGCAGAAAAACCTTATAAATGTCTTGTATGTGGCGCAGAATTTCCTCTGAGGGGTCATTTAAAGGCTCACAAAAAGACACATACAGGAGAGAAACCTTATAAATGTGATGTTTGTGGAGCAGAATTTTCTCTAATAGTAATTTAAAGGCTTACAAAAGGACACATACTGGAGAAAAACCCAACAAATGTGATGTTTGTGGAGCAGAATTTTCTCAAAATGGTCATTTAAAGGCTCACAAAAGGACACATACTGGAGAAAAACCTTATAAATGTAATGTTTGTGGAGCAGAATTTTCTCAAAGTGGTCATTTAAAGGCTCACAAAAGGACACATACAGGAGAAAAACCTTATAAATGTGATGTTTGTGGAGCAGAATTTTCTCTGAATGGTAATTTATAGGCTCACAAAAGGACACATACAGAAGAGAAACCTTATAAATGTGATGTTTGTGGAGCAGAATTTTCTCAAATTGATCATTTTAAAGGCTCACAAAAGGACACATACTGGAGAAAAACCTTATAAATGTGATGTTTGTGGAGCAGAATTTTCTCTAAATAGTAATTTAATAGCTCACAAGAGGACACATACAGGAGAGAAACCTTATAAATGTGATGTTTATGGAGCAAACTTTTCTCAATGTAGTCCATTAAAGGCTCACAAAAGGACACATACAGGATTAAAAACCATTTAAATGTGATGTTTGTGTAGCAGAATTTTCTCAGCATGGTCCATTAAAGGCTCACAAAAGGACACATTTAGGAGAGAAACCTCAAAAATGTGATGTTTGTGGAGCAGAATTTTCCCTAAATAGTAATTTAATAGCTCACAAAAGGACACATACTGGAGAAAAACCTTACAAATGTGATGTTTGTGGAGCAGAATTTTCTCAAAATGGTCATTTAAAGGCTCACAAAAGGACACATACTGGAGAAAAACCTTATAAATGTCATGTTTGTGGAGCAGAATTTTCTCAAAGTGGTCATTTAACTCTTTCAGTCCCAAGCAAATAAGTGGGTTTGGCCCAAGCAAAAATGGCCACCACAGTGTGTTTTTATTGTTGTTGTTTGGAAATAATTTTTTAAAATGTTCATATGCATAAATAACTTTGTTGTTGTATATGAAACTGAAGGTAATTGGATGTACTTTACTCTTGTGCTACAAATATAAAAGATTTCATTGAAAAATGATTAGTTATTCAAGGTAAAATGGAGGACAAAAGAAGAAGCCGGTGCAAAATTAGACTAAAAGTATTCATTAAAATTCTTCTACAATTGTTCCTAATGAGAATATCCAAGTGTAAAGTTTCAAAATGTCTCAAACAGAAGTATTCTAACAAAGTTCAATCAGTTTTTAATCAATAAACACTCAGAAGATTGTTAATTTCACAAATTACAACAACAGGTCATATTGTTGCAAAAAAGAGGAAATTGTCAACCCTGTGTGTTTTTATTGTTGTTGTTTGGAAATCATTTTTTTAAAATGTTCAGATGTATAAATAACTTTGTTGTTGTATATGAAACTGAAGGTAATTGGATGTACTTTACTCTTGTGCTACAAGTATAAAAGCTTTCATTGAAAAATGATTAGTTATTCAAGGTAAAATGGAGGACAAAAGAAGAAGCCGGTGCAAAATTAGACTAAAAGTATTCATTAAAATTCTTCTACAATTGTTCCTAATGAGAATATCCAAGTGTAAAGTTTTCAAAATGTCTCAAGCAGAAGTATTCTAACAAAGTTCAATCAGTTTTTAATCAATAAAACACTCAGAAGATTGTTAATTTCACAAATTACAACAACAGGTCATATTGTTGTAAAAAAAAAGGAAATTTCAGTTTATACATCAGAACGATGGGAGTTATAATATTATTTAAACATGAATGATTGTTAGTAACTGCATCTTGTGCATAATTTAAATATTATATTATCAATAAAAAATTATTAGTTAGTAAAATGTAAAATTAAAATGGAGGCTGAATAAGACGCAGATGAAACAGTAGATTAAATTTGAAAAAAAAATATATATTCTTACCTTGCCGAGCGATGCTCCTCTTCTGAAGATATAATCCATAGGAAAACACATAATCCATAGGAAATCACAAAAGATCACTTCTTCTAAATATATTCACACTAGGGGGCCTATGTATAAACATTGATTTATAATTAAATCTGAAGTAAAAAATTTAACACAAAAAAAGTCCCTAGCATTTAAAAAAAATGAAAATTTCAAATTGTAAGCCCTATCAAACATATCAGAAAAGGGAAAAGAATATTTTATTAACACACTTTATTCATATCTAGGCAGACCCTATATATATTGTTGCTTATGATAAGCTACAAAGCAATTTTTTTGTACAAAGGTGGGGTCTGCCTGTGCATCCTATACACACAAAGCGTGATCTGTGCCGCTGCCTTCCAGTGGCGCTACAATGAACACAGGCTCTGTCCTTTCCATCAAATTCCACTAGATGTCTGGCTCCAATCATCCGTTCCACTTCATTTCCTTTCATGGAGCGTTTAGAATTTTTGGGTGGACAATCTATTACACCGCCTGGTGTCAGCTCAGCAGCTTCTTTGCACAGATCCGCAATCAAACTCTGTTTAAAATCTTGAAGTGTTAGCTTCCTTTTTGTAGTCGCATCTTCCTGACACAAATTGTAAAGGATGTGGGCATTTACTTGTTTTACTTCAATAATCCAGTGGTAAATCTTCTTCAACCACTTTCTGGTTTTACGGTTGTGCATACTGTAGTAACAAACCATTTGATCCATGCGGTCGCAGCCATTCATACTAATATTGTAGTCATCAACTACCTTTGGCTTTGTAACTTTGGTTAGACCCTTGCCCTTCTCAACCATTGCGACAGCTGATTTTGTTGAAACAAGTAGTCCTGTGCAAGGCTTTTTTTAGCTTTTTTTATCCTTCCAGGCAACACATAATGTTGTATTTTCCGAGTCCAAAAACCATTTCATCTCTTGATGGCCAAGCTTGAGATTTTTTAATTCAGGAGAGTGACATTCAGGGTTCCTGTATAATTATAACTGTGTGCAAGCAGATATTCAATCAGAGTTTTGGATGAATAAAATCTGTCAGCAAAAATATGATGTCCTGATCTCAGTGGCTTCAAAAGAGTGCCGAACACTTTCACGGCATGAGCAGAACTGGAATTTAACTAGACTAGGATCATAGGCTGTATTTTTCGCAAAATAAATATCCATAACTTCAGTATCTACATCAGACCTATCATCTTCCTCGGTTTTCAACAATATCTTCAAATAACTTACGAGCTTGATCTGACGTTAATCGCCTATTCGAACTAGTGGGCGTGGCAATTTTATCTGAGAAAATATTCACTAAAAATTGCTTTAAAAAATCTAAAATTAATATCAACACACTTCACGTATCCTCTTCAATACACGCGGAATTTAAAAGAATGAACTTCCTGTCGGAAATGATGTTTTGGGTTGTTAAAATTAGAAAACAGCTCTGGAAAGGAGCAAAAGATATGAAATCCGATTTAACAAAAACCTCCCATTCTCATCATCAATTTTAAATGACTTGACATTAGGATCTGACTAGCTTCCACTACTATTTGAAGAACTGCAAATTATTGTGAATTATTATCACTATCTAGAATTTCTTCAAATAACTTTCTAGCTTGTTTTGACGTTAATTTGTGAGGTCTGTCCGAAAAGTGGGCGTGGCCATTTTTTGTAACGAAATGTGCACTTAAAAAAAAATAAAAATTAATTACTTAACACAGTACTCGTTTTGTCTTTCATGGCAAAAGTCCAAAATGGATGGCTATACTTTAAGAAAATATCGTTTTTGGGTTGTTAAAATTAGAAAACAGCTCTAGAAAGGATCAAGAGATACGAAAGCCAGTATACTGTTGCTTGGGCCAAATGCGTCTAGGAGGAGAGCCAGTATACTGGCTCTTGGGACTTAAAGAGTTAAAGGCTCACAAAAGGACACATACAGGAGAAAAACCTTATAAATGTGATGTTTGTGGAGCAGAATTCTCTCTGAATGGTAATTTATAGGCTCACAAAAGGACACATACAGAAGAGAAACCTTATAAATGTGATGTTTGTGGAGCAGAATTTTCTCAAATTGATCATTTTAAAGGCTCACAAAAGGACACATACTGGAGAAAAACCTTATAAATGTGATGTTTGTGGAGCAGAATTTTCTCTAAATAGTAATTTAATAGCTCACAAGAGGACACATACAGGAGAGAAACCTTATAAATGTGATGTTTATGGAGCAAACTTTTCTCAATGTAGTCCATTAAAGGCTCACCAAAGGACACATACAGGATAAAAACCATTTAAATGTGATGTTGGTGTAGCAGAATTTTCTCAGCATGGTCCATTAAAGGCTCACAAAAGGACACATTTAGGAGAGAAACCTCAAAAATGTGATGTTTGTGGAGCAGAATTTTCCCTAAATAGTAATTTAATAGCTCACAAAATGACACATACTGGAGAAAAACCTTATAAATGTGATGTTTGTGGAGCAGAATTTTCTCAAAATGGTCATTTAAAGGCTCACAAAAGGACACATACTGGAGAAAAACCTTATAAATGTCATGTATGTGGAGCAGAATTTCCTCTGAGTGGTCATTTAAAGGCTCACAAAAAGACACATACAGGAGAGAAACCTTATAAATGTGATGTTTGTGGAGCAGAATTTTCTCTAAATAGTAGTTTAAAGGCTCACAAGATGACACATACTGGAGAAAAACCTTATAAATGTGATGTTTGTGGAGCAGAATTTTCTCAAAATGGTCATTTAAAGGCTCACAAAAGGACACATTCAGGAGAGAAACCTCATAAATGTGATGTTTGTGGAGCAGAATTTTCTCTAAATAGTAATTTAATAGCTCACAAGAGGACACATACAGGAGAGAAACCTTATAAATGTAATGTTTGTGGAGCAAAATTTTCTCAATGTAGTCCATTAAAGGCTCACAAAAAGACACATACAGGATAAAAACCATATAAATGGGATGTTTGTGGAGCAGAATTTTCTCAGCATGGTCCATTAAAGGCTCACAAAAGGACACATTCAGGAGAGAAACCTCATAAATGGGATGTTTGTGGAGCAGAATTTTCTCTAAATAGTAATTTAATAGCTCACAATAGGACACATACTGGAGAAAAACCTTATAAATATGATGTTTGTGGAGCAGAATTTTCTCAAAGTGGTCATTTAAAGTCTCACAAAATAACACATACTGGAGAAAAACCTTATAAATGTCATATATTTGGAGCAGAATTTCTTCTGAGTGGTCATTTAAAGGCTCACAAAAAGACCCATTCAGGAGAGAAACCTCATAAATGTGATGTTTGTGGAGCAGAATTTTCTCTAAATAGTAATTTAATAGCTCACAAGAAGACACATACAAAGAGAAACCTTATAAATGTGATGTTTGTGGAGCAAACATTTCTCAATGTAGTCCATTAAAGGCTCACAAAAGGACACATACAGGATAAAAACCTTATAAATGTGATGTTTGTGAAGCAGAATTTTCTCAATGTAGTCCATTAAAGGCTCACAAAAGGACACATACAGGATAAAAACCATATAAATGTGATGTTTGTGGAGCAGAATTTTCTCAGCATGGTCCATTAAAGGCTCACAAAAGGACACATTCAGGAAAGAAACCTCATAAATGGGATGTTTGTGGAGCAGAATTTTCTCTAAATTGTAATTTAATAGCTCACAAAAGGACACATACTGGAGAAAAACCTTATAAATGTGATGTTTGTGGAGCAGAATTTTCTCAAAGTGGTCATTTAAAGGCTCACAAAAGGACACATACTGGAGAAAAACCTTATAAATGTCATGTATGTGGAGCAGAATTTCCTCTGAGTGGTCATTTAAAGGCTCACAAAAAGACACATACAGGATAGAAACCTTATAAATGTGATGTTTGTGGAGCAGAAGTTTCTCTAAATAGTAATTTAAAGGCTTACAAAAGGACACATACAGGAGAAAAACCTTTTAAATGTGATGTTTGTGGAGCAGAATTGTCTCAACATGGTCCTTCAAAGGCTCACAAAGGGACACATACAGGAGAGAAACTGTATAAGTTTTGAGGAAAAGAATTTTCTCAAAATGTTCAAGTAAAGAATCACAAAAGGACACATACCGGAGAGAAACCGTATAAATGTGATTTTTTTTTGTGGTTCAGAATTTTCTCTAAATGGTACTTTAAAGAACCACAAACAGCCCATAAGGAGAGAAACCTTATAAGTGTGATTATTGTGCAGCAAAAATTTCTGCATATGGCGCTTTCATCATCATCAGCTGCCATCTCCACAACGAAGGTTGGCTGTAATAGATCTCCAACGTCTTCTGTCTCTTGTCTTAGTGGTGCACTCTGATAGACTCTTTCCTGTCCATCTCTTGATGTTATCTTCCCACTTCCCCTTGCACGTTTGCCTTCACCTCTCCCTTCTATTATGGTCTTCTGCAAGGTGTTATGCCTTTTTATGTGGCCAAAGTATTTTAGCTGCCGAACTTTGATCTCCCTCATTAGTTCTCTTTTCATACTAAGATTTTCTAGGACCTCCTTATTTGTTTTCTTCTCTTTCCATGAGATACGCCCCATTCTTCTATATATCCACATTTCAAGAACCTCAATTCTTTCTTCCAAATGCTTATTCATTGTCCATGTTTCTGCACCATACAGAAATGCAGAATATATATAACACTTTATGATTCTCAGTTTTAATTTGTGAGATAATTGTTTAGATGTCTGTATATGTTTCATGTTGTTGAATGAAGCTTTGGCCATTCCTATTCTCTTCTTGATTTCTGTTTCACATCTGCCATCTTCTGTTATTATGTGACCAAGATATACATAGCTCTTGACGTGTTCCAGGATTTTCCCATTTACGCTTATCTTTAATGTGGGTTTATCATCTGTTTTGCTAATTATCATAGTGTTTGTTTTCTCAATATTAATGTTGAGTCCATATTCATGACTTATACTGTTCACTTGCTTCACTAGTTCTTGTAACTCCTGTTCGCTTTCAGCTAAAAACACGGTATCATCTGCATATCTAAGGTTGTTTATTGACCTTCCACTAATGTTCAGTCCTGGTATTTCCTGTATCTGTTTGAAAATTTTTTCGGTGTATAGATTAAATAGGCAGGGGGACAGCACACAACCTTGTCTGACACCTCATTTTATGTCTATGTATGGTGAATAATTCCTTCCAGATCTTACTGTGGCAGTTTGCTCCCAATAAAGGTTACTGAGTATTCTTATATCTTTTCCATCAATACCTATGTCTTCGAGGCATTGAATTATTTTCTCATGATGGACTCTGTCAAAAGCCTTCTTATAGTCAATGAAGCACATGTACATACTTTTTTGGACCTCTGTATATGTTTCTGCTAATATTCTTAGGCAAAATATTGCCTTTCTTGTTCCACTGTTCCATTTAAAACCAAACTGTTCTTCTTGGGTTTTGCTGTCTACCTTACTTTTGATTCTTTCCTATATGATTTTTAGCAGTATCTTAATTGCATGACTCATCAGGCTGATTGTTCTGAAGTCTGAACATTCTGTTGCATTAGGTTTTTTGGGCAATGTTATAAAAACTGATGTCTTCATGTCATGTAGTATATATCCTGTATTGTATATCATTGCATAGATCTGTGATTGTATCTATGCCAAAGCTCTCTAGGGCTTCTATCATTTCAATTTTTATGTTATCCCTGCCTGCTGACTTTCTTTTTTGTATCATATGTATGGCATTCTCTACTTCTGATCAGAGAATGTTTGGGCCTTCATTAGAATCTGGTGATGGTTTTTTACCCCTGTTGTCCTCGAATAGTTCTTATACGTATTCTGCCCATCTGTTTGATATGTCTTTCTCGTCAAGTAATATTACACCATTTTTGTTCTTGATACAGCTTCCTCCTTGTGCAAACCGTGACCTATTTGATAATTTCTTTATTTCCTCATGCTTATCTCTTGTCATGAGCTTTGCCTCCAAGTCTTCTATTTCCTTGCATTTTGTTTCTATCCACCATTCTTTTGCTTGTCTACACATAGTATGTATGTCATTGTCTAATGTTTTATATTCTGGAGTGTTTTTTGCTTGCTTTCTTTCTGTTATTTTACTCAAGATGTCATCTGTCATCCAAATTTGATTTTTCTTAGGCTCCTTTTTAGGTAAATTTGCATTTGCTGATTGTATGCTTATTTTTAAGCATTCCCATTTTGTGGTTACTTTTTCTTCTGGGTTTTCTCTTCTATACTGCTCCATGCTTTCTGTCAGTAACTGTTGATATCTATTTTTGACATCAATTAGATATTTTTGTCTTATATCTGGTTGTTTCAGTGCTGATATTTCTATCTGGGTTTCCTCCTGTCTTCTGCTTCCTGTTCTTTTCAGCTTTATATTTACTTTGATGATGACCAGATTGTGAACTAAATTTATGTTGGCGCCAGGATGTGTCTTTGCACTTGTGACACTGTTCTTAAATCTATGTTTTATCATGATATAGTCAATTTTATTTCTTGTTACATCTCCTGGGCTTTTCCATGTGTATAATTTCCTTGGGTGGTGTTCAAAAACGGTGTTACATATGACCAGCTGGTTTTCTTCACAGAACTGGATAAGTCTGTCTGTCTCTATCATTTCTTGTCCCTAATCCATACTGTCCTACTATTTTCTTGTATTTTCCTTTTCCTACTTTTGCATTCAAAGCACCCATTTCTATCAACACATCTGTAGATTTTACTGGTTTAAGTGTGTGTAGTAGCTCTTCATAGTATTCTTTAAGGATGCACAAAAGGACACATACAGTAGAAACCTTATGAGTGATGTGTAAAAAAGTGGATATATGATTGTAGTGTAAAATGTCACTGCTGTGTTAATTGATACCAGGCATGCTCCAGTCTACCCAGCGGTGCTGTAAATGGGTAACTCACTCTAGTCCTGAGTTAGGGAAGGCAAAGGCAAAACAAATGAAGAGTTCGATGGACGAACCTTCTTTCCCTTGCTAAGTTCTTCTTCTTCTTTGATCCATAACCGCCAACCGTCAAAGCAGTCAGCGGCCATCACGCCTGCTGGCGTCTTGTAGGGCAGCAACAAATTGATTCCACCTTGCTCGGTCGGCGGCCATCCTTCGTACAGTGCCCCAACTGTGGTTCATTCTTTGCATCTCAGCTTCCACAGTTCTCCGCCAAGTTGTTTTTGGTCGGCCTCTCTTTCGCTTTCCCTTGGGGGTCCATAGCATAGCTGTTCTGGTGATGGTATCAGGGTCCCTTCTGAGGACATGGCCAACCCAACTCCAGCGTCTGCCAGCTATGATGGTGTGCATGTCCTCCTGGTTACTCCGAATAAGTAGTTCTTGATTGCTGATGGTGTTTGGCCAAAAGATTCGGAGAATTTTCCTTAGGCAGATTGTGTGGAAGGAGGACAGTTTCGACATTTCCTTCTCTGTTACTCTCCAACATTCCGCACCATAGAGAAGCACAGAAAGTACACAGCTCTCATACAGTCTTAATTTAATGTTTGTGCTGTACTGGGAAGGCTTCCAAATGTTGTTGAGAACAGCAAAGGCTGTTCTCGCTTTATTCATTCTGTTGTTAATGTCCTTGCTTGTTCCACCGTCAGGTGTTACTATGCTTCCTAGGTAAGTAAATGTGTCTTTCTGTTCTAACTTCTGGTTCCTTACTGTTATTGGCTCAGGCTTGCCCACATTTAGTGTCATGACCTCTGTCTTCTTCAAATTGATGTTCAGGCCAACCTGCTGGCCATACTTATTCAGTCTATCGGTTTTGTCTTGAATGTGTTGGTGTGAATGCGCGAGTAGTGCAATGTCATCTGCATATTCCAAATCTTCCAGTGTAGAAAACGTTGTCCATCTAATTCCTCTTGGACTGCCCTCTGTTGTCTGGCGCATCACCCAATCTATGACTGTCAAAAATAATGTCGTTGATAAGGGGCATCCCTGTCGTACTCCTGTTTTCACTTCGAAAGTTACATTACTCGATCCAACACTGCACGTAAAGTTAGAATAGAGGCTTTTTATAATGGAAACAATGCGGCTGGGAATTCCATAAGCCCTCAGAATTTTCCATAGGCTGTCCCTGTGTATGCTGTCGAAAGCCTTTTCAAAATCAACAAAGTTAATGTATAGCTGTCTCTGCCATTCTGAGCACTGCTCTATAATGTTCCTGAGGGTAAATATATGATCTGCACATCTTCTGTTCTTTCTGAAGCCCGCTTGTTCTTTCCTCAGTTTATGATCAACTGCTTTTGAAATTCTCTGGATGATTATCCTGCCTAGTATTTTGCTGGGAACTGAGAGGAGGGTAATTCCTCTCCAGTTGTTGCAGTCTGCAAGGTCGCCCTTCTTGGGCAGTTTGACAATTATTCCTTTACTCCACTCTGTTGGTGTTGTCTCAGTTTCCCAGACTTGTGCACATAGTGGTTCTAATAATTCTGCTGCTAGTTCAGGGTCTGTCTTGAATAGCTCAGCATTCAGATTGTCGTGAAAAGGCGCTTTTCCATTTTTTAGCCCTTTGATAGCTGTGATAATTTCTTCTTTTCGTGGAATGTCTGTATTTACGTCTAAGTCCCTTTCAGCCTCAGGAACATTCAGCTGAGTCTCTGGTGGTTCCGTATTCAGTGTTTCTCTGAAGTGCTCTGCCCATCTTGTTTCCTGCCCCTGTGCTGTGGTGATGAGATTTCCTTGCTTGTCTCTTACTAACGTTATGTTGTTTGCACCTCGTTTTCCACTGATAGCTTTAGTTATTTTATAAACTGTGCTTTGTTCATTTCTCAGTGCTGCCTCTTCTGCCTGTCTTGCAAGGTCATCCAGAAATGTCCTTTTGTCAGCACGGGTTTGACGTTTTACTTCCTTGTCCAGCTGACTGTACTGTTCACTATATATTGCCTTTAACCTGGGAGACTTAGCTTCTGTTTTCTTCCTTTTCATTTCCTTTCTCTTCGCTATGGTGTTTAGCGTTTCTGGTGTTATCCAGTCTTGGCTCTTTCTTTCCTGGAATCCCAAGCATGACTTGCTGCTTTCTTTGTATATTGTTGAGATGGTGTTGAATTTCTGGTCCACATCGTCGGTCTCTGTTCTTTCCTGGCTTTTGGTAATCAGATATCTTCTCTTTACGTCGACCATGAACGCTTTTCTGGTGAGGGGGTCCTTAAGTTTCATGATGTTATATCTTTTCTGTTTGACTGCAACTGGTCCAGCAGCTCTGAGTTTCACCTTCAGTCTTGCTACTACTAGATGATGATCACTTCCCACATCTGCGCCTCTTCTTACTTTCACGTCTTGTAGTGCATGTCTCCATCTGCCATTGATCATTATGTGATCTATCTGGTTTTTGTCTCGTCCGTTTGGTGATTCCCATGTTAACTTGTGCACTTCTTTGTGTTGAAAAAGTGTTCCTCCAATGACCAGGTTGTTAATACTGCAGAAGCTTATTAATTTGTCCCCATTCTCATTTACTGTTCCACTGCCGCATTTCCCCATTACTCTTTCGTTATAATTATTATGTGTTCCAACTTTCGCATTTAGGTCTCCCATTACTATAATAAGATCGTACCTGGGTACAGTTTCCATTTCCTTTTGTACCTGTTGATAGAACTCATCCTTGAGCTCTTCATCGCTGTCGTTTGTTGGTGCATAGCATTGTATAATTGTGGTGTTGGTGAATCTCCCTCTCAGTCTTGCTCTTATTAGTCTGTTGTTAATGGGTTTCCATTCCAGTAGAGACCTTTCCATTCCTTTCTTAAGGATAATGGCTACACCTTCGTTGTGCTGACCGTCCTCTCTACCAGAATAAAGTACTGTTTCCCCTGTAGCTGTTTTTATTCTCCCCATCCCTGTCCATCTGCTCTCGCTTATTCCCAGGATATGTAGTTTGTAGTTCCTCATCTCTGCTGTGATCTGTCTCAGCTTTCCTGCCTCATTCATAGTTCTGACATTCCAAAAACCAATTCTGGTTTCGTGTTTTGCGGTCTGGGCATCCGTTTTCATGCCAGTGGCTTCCTTTCGGCTTTCACCTCTGTCAGTCATACGAGCCTGAGACTCCGGATGTCCGTCCCGCATCAAAGTGTTTTCATTTATTGCTGTTTCCGTAACGTGTGCGATTTTTTACACAGACAGGGGTGTCGGCCCTGTGCTAAAACCCTCAACCTGGAGGACCAGGGTACCAGCTTTTGTCTGACCCCTACCCACGCAGACCAGTCCAGCATGGTTGAACCTACCAGGAGTAAAACTCCCACTGGCATAGCTCTGGGGATTGTCAGGGTACACAAGCTGCCATACCGCTACAAGGTATAGGTACCATTGATGGCAGTGCTAAGTTCTTAGGTTGCTTATATTCAATGTTTATATCATACTGTGAAACCACGATAAGGGGTTTTCATATAAATGAGATCTCCATGCCACTGTCCGAATAGTAAGATACACGACCCGTTCTCTGGACAGTGATCTATAATGATGACAGGAATACAAAAATGGCCTCCTTCCCTGAGCTTTCGCTCACTCGCCCAGCAGAAGAATAATTATCAGCCAAAGTTGATTCAAAACTTGAATAAGTATAACTTTCCAGAGTTACCATACAGTCCCTTTGTCAGAAGGTTACTTCATGAAGACATAAGCGCTGATGGAACCTGTCATCTACAACAAAATCTAGTTAAACGACCAACGATGCACGAAAATACGTTGCTCCATCTAGGTCTAACCATAAGGAGATCGTCAAAAGGGAGTGGATTTACCTTGAGTCCGAATAGTACATAATACAGTACACGAGGAGAGTCTCTAACACTACAATCTTGTAGAAACACAATCTCCTACTGAAGAAATCACTTCATAAATCATTTTCCACTCTAGAAAGACCAACCCTGGAAATGCGTGACCAGCCATTGTAGGCGGCAATATCGGAACTCATCACGACTCGCCAAGACAACCAATACCTCCGCTAGTGCGGCATAAAGAATATATAGTCCTGCCTACCCATACAAAATATACAATATAGGACTGAATCTACCTGCACTAATAATATGTAATACATATGAATTCAGGCCATAAACATTCTAAGAACAATCAATCTATTTTCTAGCTATGACAAATGATGAACGCCAAAATATAAGTATTCTTACGCCCGATCAATATCAAGGGAGATTATCCATATAATCAAACGTATAAATCAAACATGGATTATCTGGCTTTACAAAAGAAAGCATTTTCGTACCCAATTAAATACAACAATATATTTTCCATATTAAATAGACATATCGTACATTTGTAATCCGTGCATACAAAAATATGTATGCAACAGATTACCACACCCCCCGGGAAAAAAATGGTACTTTTTTTTGAAATACATCCAGGAGCAACATACAATAGGCTCACAACGCACGAATAACAATGCGCAGATGATAAGCATTCCAAACAAATGTAACGCCTAATGTAAGGCAAAGTCGTCATATAGCACGACCAATGAGAATCTATCCCAGGATTCAGAGAAAATTTTTTCTCTGAGTATAAATATCTCCCGAGCGGTGTCACCAACGCATAACACAATACTGGCAATGCCACAATTTGTACAATAGTTCATCTTAGGTATCTTAACATTATGATCACCAACTAAGAAAAATATCAAAAACCTGCGGTGAATATACATCAATGCACCGCTAAGTAGTGATACAGACAATGTATGATATATTACATATAAGTACATACTTTAACATAGGAAAAACTGTAATAAAGTCAGACATGTTAGAAATCTCAAGATCTGACAGTTAGGTGGAATCATGTGGGCATCTCGATAAGATATCCGCCATCACATTTTCTGAACCACGGATAGCTCGCACCGAAAAATGAAAAGGCTGAAGAGCAATCGCGTATCGCGTTGATCTCGCGCTCTTCAGATTTTAGTCTGAATAGCTGTAAGAGCTTTCTGGTCAGTCTCCACAATAAAATGCGCGCCAAGAAGAAATCTTTGAAGTTTAAGGATTGACCAAACCATAGCCAATAATTCACGGTCTAGGACCGAGTAATTTCTCTCTGCGGCATTAAGATTTCGAGAAATATACATCACTGGATGCAGAGTTCCAGAGTACTCTTGCATTAGTGCCGCTCCAATCCCAGTGGATGAAGCGTCACTACGAAGAATAAATGTCTTATCTTTAGTAGGTAACACCAAGATAGGTGAAGTAGAAAACATCATTTTAACCTTATCCAAAGAGGATTGACATTCTTGAGTCCAATTGACTATATTAGGAGACGCTTTCTTTAACAAAGAAGAAAGAGGTGACATAATTGAGGACAGATTTGGAATGAATCATCCATAAAATTGTATGAGACCTAAGAGACTTCGCACTTGCTTTTTAGTCTTAGGCATAGAAATGTTAAGTATCTTACTTGTATTATGGTCTTCTGTTTTCAGAAACCCATGACCAACACGGTGACCTAAGAAAGATATTTCGCTAAAACCAATAAATGCTTTAGATGGTTTCGCTGTCAGGTTATACTCGCGAAGGATAGACAATAGTTCATTTAACCCGTTATAGTGATCTTTCCAAGTATTACTGAAAAGACAGATGTCATCAAGATATGCAATGACATCTGAGCGATGAGATAGGATTCGACGCATCATGCGTACGAATGTCGCTGGGGCATTCATAAGGCCAAAAGGCATGAAATTCCATTGGAATAGACCCCTTGGCGTCGAAAAAGCAGTAAACGGTTTGGCGTGTTCGGATAGTGGAACTTGCCAATATCCCTTAGACAAATCGAGTTTAGTAAAGAAATGAGAATTCGATAGTCTAGTAAGTAGCTCTTCAAGTAAAGGCATAGGTTCAGCATCAAATTTCGTCACTTGGTTCAATTTGCGATAATCAACGCAAAGACGTATGTTGTTGTCTTTTTTTCGCACGATAACCATCGGTGAAGAATATGCTGATGTGGATGGTTCAATTATTTCCAACTCTATCATTTCATCCAACTCTTTTTTCTACCTGTGCTTGAAAATGTATCGGGATAGGATACGGTCTGACTCTTATAGGATTATGGTCAGTAAGAATAATGTCGTGTTCAATGATATTAGTTCGACCAGGAATGTCAGTAAGGACATCCTGAAATTGTTGTAACATAGCAGAAACTTGTTTCTGTTCTCCTGGAGATAATTCAGGAGAAATCGCAACATCTTTCCGTGACTCATTAGAATGAAGCGGAATCATTGGAAAAGGGAGATTCACATCTGAGAAACTCGTTTCCTCATCCTGTATTACTAACAGTGATGAGTAATGTCCATGTGGGACTGGTGAATCGTCCGTTGCCTGGAAAACAGGTTGTAAATAATCCGGACGTTCGTGGAATTCCGTGAGCATGTTGATGTGGAAGGTTTTATGCTTCCCATCAATATCGACAATATAGTCGACATCGGACACTTTTGATATTACATCATACGGACCTTTCCGAGAAATAAGGAGTCTGTTTTCTCTACAAGGTAGCAGGACCAATACTTTGTCACCTGGACAGAGTTGTCGCAAGTGTCTGGTCTTATTGGCAAATTGCCTTGCCTTCTGTTTCGCAAATTCAGAAGAAGCAGTTGCCAATTTGCATGCTTCAATAATCTTGTGTCTAAGTGCAATGACATATTCATAAGAGGATTTTGTGTCATCGACAATATTATCAGCAGTTATGAGATCATGAAGTAGAGACATAGGACCTCGCGGTTTCGCGCCAAAGACAAGTTCAAAGGGAGAAAATCCTGTATGATCATTGGCGACCTCTCTGTATGCAAAGAGAGCCGCGGGTAAAACCCTGTCCCAATCCTGAGGATGATCCTCAGTTATCTTACCTAATAGGTTTTTCAGAGTTCTATTAAGACGCTCTACCATGCCATTGGACATAGGATGATAAATACTACTCAGAGATCTTTCTATCTTAAGAGTTGACATCACTTGAGACATGGTATCCGATACGAGTTGGGTACCATGGTCTGACAATATTTCTCCTGGAAATCCCAGACGAGAGAATATAAGCCAAAGAGCATCTGCAATATCAGCAGTAGTTATGCTCTTCAGAGGGATAGCCTCTGGCCAACGTGTGCACATATCAACACACGTCAAGATATATTGGTGTCCTCTAGCAGACTTTGTCTTAAATGGACCAATGATGTCTATCGCCATTTTTTGAAATGGTCGAATTGGAATATCTGCAGCCTGAATAGGTGCAGCATGGCGTGGACCTTTGGATTTAACTTCCTGACATACCCTACAGGATCGACAATAGATCTGTATGTCCTTGTTCACAAACGGCCAAAAGAAAGACGCAAGAACTCTAGATTTAGTACTGGAAAAACCCATATGCCCAGCACACTGAGAATCATGAGCGTGCTGTAAGATTTTAACTCTCATATTTTTGGGCACAAGAATTTGAGAATGAATGGACTTAGCGGAGTCTTGTACCATACGTACAAGTACCCCATTCTTCATCGTAATCCAAGATTTACGATTCGTGTCCTTATTCGGATCACCTTCTTTTGCTAGAGTAAAGAATTTCTTTAGAGTAGGATCATCTTCCTGCTGTTTTATAAAGGAATCATGCGAAATCTCCAAGAGATCACCTTGGTTCTGGTCATCATTATCTCCAGAAGGCGAAGATTGCGGCATGTTTAGAGCTTGAGCTCTAGTGACTACAGCATTTGCAGTATGCATATTATCACTTTCCCACTCGGCAATTTGTTGCGGAGTGCATTCTCTCGCACCATGAATGCGACCGACGATAAGATCAGCGATCGGATTCGGCAGAAGACATGCGTGCACATCTCCTGTAAAGAAGGGAGTAGAAATGTTGATAATGGCAGTGGAGTACTTCTCCAATGTGCCACCAAATGTTATGCATTTGATTATTTTGCCAGTGGCTCGAGAAGGATCTATGAGTGACTGCCTCACTCCAATGGTTGTGCACCCGGAATCAAAGAGAATTGAGACCGGAGTACCATCTACTAAACCATTATTTAATTTAAGAGCCCCTCTTCCATCATGCGCGACTGATGCAGGGAGAGCGGGAAGAGGATGACCACAGCTTAAAGTCGAAACTGTGGTTGGCTCAAATAATGTTTTGCATTGGGAACATTGAAATGCTCTGTCAAAATCGAAAGCAGAACATCCCACATTATTAGAGTCTTTCTTATCATTGGTTTGCTTACCGGCTTCATGAAACTCTTGTTGTGCAGAGTTAGCCTGGTAATGAGATTTACCATGTCTTTTGTGTTGTGATCTACCTCAATTATTGTTGCCTCTATAATTATTATTCCCTCTGTTATAACCCCTGTTTGGGTTTGAGTCATAATGTTCATCATTATAATCATCATGCTCATTATAGTGAGAATCCCTGTAGGATTGATCCCGTTGTGTCCAAGAAGGAACACCCTGGTAATTTCTATTATTACTTCCTCTACGGAAATTTCTATAGTTATGGCCACCCCTTTATCGAGGACTGTCAACCCATTTCCAGAATTTAGAAGAAGAACCCTGATTTGGTTGGTTACCTTGGTTTTGATGATTACGCCAATTAACCCTTTTGTCAAATTTATTTTGAGCTCCCTGAAAGTTGTGTGGGTACTTGGGATTGTGTTGTGTTGCTGAAGCAACCGGCATACCCTCTTTAATCTTAGTGTTGCTACGAGTTACGTCCGGGTGTGCCGTAACGTATTGGTCACAATATTCTTGCATTTGTTTTAGTGTTTGTGGCTTACGCTCGTGTAGAAATTCAAGAAAATGTTTATTGATAGAAGACATGACCTTGTCTCTGAGCAACAAATCCATAAGAGCATCATATGTTTTCTCTATTTTGGATAATTCAATCCATCGTTGAAATGTAAGACGTATTTTCCCAATGAATTCTGAGAATTCAACCCCCGTCTCAGGTACCATTCTTTTAAACAACATGCAATAACCTTCCTCTGGTAACTGAAACTTCTTAATCAAGGCTGCCCTAATAACATCATAATTATCCTTGTCAGCCTCTTCAACCAAACATAGACTAGTAAGAGAATCGCCTGTTAGATTCTCAGATAATTGGTTAACATATTGCGATTTATCAACATTATGAACCCGACAAGCACGTTCAAACCTCTGAAGCCAGAATGTTATATCATCATTGGCAGAATTGAATGTTGGTACCTTAACTTTGTAAGTAAAGGGTTTACTATTACCACTAGATGCCTGATTAACATTACTCATACTTGTCAATTTCAATTTCTCTAATTCAAACTCATGTTCTCTTATTGCTTTTCTCTCTTCAGCTTCCCTGTCTAATCTTTTCTGTTCAGTTTCTCTGTCTATTCTTTTTTGTTCAGTTTCTCTGTCTATCCTTTTTTGTTCAATAGCAGCAGCAGCTTCTCTGTCTAGTCTTTTTTGCTCTGCCTCAAATCTCCTTTCCTCAACTTGCATCTGCAATTTCTTTTGTTCGGCTTCTACTCTTTTTTTGTTCAGCAGCAGCAGCAGCTTCTAATCTTTTTTCTTCTTTTTGAAGCTTTCTCTCCTCTGCAGCAGCTTTTCTTTCCTCAGCAGCAGCTTCTAATCTTTTTTCTTCTATTTGAAGTTTTCTCTCTTCTGCCTTCAATACAATAGAGAATTGAGCAGTTGCCTATTCTTCTAATTCCTTGCCAGTCTTATCAAGGGATTTCCCTTGTGTAATAAAGTAATCTAATGTAGACATCCTGTCTTATTAAATCAGAAACCTGAAAAAGTAAATAAATTACCTTATTTCACTTTCATGGAAGACAAGTCTATACTATAGACTTAGTCTTAGTGAAAAACTTGTATGGTTATTTTGTTTATAATATAACCAATGATAACTTGAGTACCTGTGGAAAACAATATCTGTATATCCCAAACACTGTGGGAGACAAGCCTTACAAAGGTCTTGTATACTTCCTTAATGTAATCAATGATCACTTGAGTACCTGTGGAAAATAATATTTTCTATCCCAATCACTGTGGGAGACAAGCCTTACAAAGGTCTTGTACACTTTCTTAATGTAATCAATGATCATAAAGTACTGGTCTGTACTATAATATAAGTGTATTCAATTATACCTCATATATTATATGTCAACTCAAGACATTCACAAAGGACAAACAAGAAAAGACAATATGAAAACATTTGCAGAAATCAAATTAAATTAAATAGGACAAATCAAAGAAAATGATCACCGAATCTGTGATGATAACTGCAATAAGATAACAAGACAAATAACGCCACAGTGTATAAATATAAATTGTGTATAGAAATCAAAAATAGAAAAGGGTAGACCAACAAATTACAAACAAATCAAAACAAACTAAAGAACAGAGGAATATTACAAAAACAACAATGAGTACAATCTTCACAGCTAACACTAATAGCAACAGCTGTCGCAGCAAATTTTCAATCAAGAAAATTGCACCTATAGAAACGCACACACCAGACCCTCTATTACGTGGGATACTCTGTTGTGTGACACCGCCCAACCAAAACAACAACCCGCAGAGTACAAACAAATATCACATATAAACATGTAAACATAAATGTACATATAGCATAAACTTATAATATAATGCAATGTAATGTGTTGCAGATAGAATGTGTTGCGGAGAAGGCTCAGTTGTACTGAATAATGGTACAGTAGTATGGTACTTTATTAAATAATTAATTCTGGCCTAAATCATTAAAGTTCAACACAAACTATGGCAGTGCAGGAGAATCCACTGTTTACTGTTCCTAAGAATCACAAGTAAGACTTCTCGCTTCAGTTGCACTGTACATTTCGCAAACACTGTCAAATATATGCTCCAACACTGATGTGTAATGCTGTCTTTTCCAAACAAACTTGCTGTGTAACACTGAATGTTCTATGGCAAATGTCCAACGAAAAAAAATGTCATCAAACGCTGACCTAGTTACTGTATACGCTGGATAGGATAGGTCAAGCTGACATCGACTGTATAGCTGTCCTACTGGTGTTGATGTGGTCAAACAAACGTTCTTGTAACTGTAAATGACTCTCAATAACAAGACTGCGAAGGCTGGACCCAGGAATCTGGCTCACCACTGTAAAAAAGTGGATATATGATTGTAGTGTAAAATGTCACTGCTGTGTTAATTGATACCAGGCATGCTCCAGTCTACCCAGCGGTGCTGTAAATTTGTAACTCACTCTAGTCCTGAATTAGGGAAGGCAAAGGCAGCTGTAAGAAGTAGTTTCCCTCTGAGGCTCCAGGAGGAGCAGGCCCTTAACTTGGTCAATTCAACCGACGCAGGATGGTGTAAATATGGAGTGAGAGTGTAGAGTGTTATAAACGCGAATGATGGAATGTTCGTATCTTGACCAATCTAAAGTACTCATTCACTCATGTCTATAAGGCACCAATGCAGACTGCTGGAATCTTTTCATACAGTTTATTCAGACGCACATACTGGGACAGAACGAATAGATCATAAGTACATGTTGACACATCAATCTTCAGGCATGAATAGTAGATCCCATGTCATGGAACATTCAAATATAATGGGTGGTACAAAACAGCATTCAATGTTCTGGTACATTATGGCCGCATCCCCTATCTGACTGAACGCGTCAGTAAAGGCGGATCGGTAAACAAATGAAGAGTTCGATGGACGAACCTTCTTTCCCTTGCTAAGTTCTTAGGTTGCTTATATTCAATGTTTATATCATACTGTGAAACCACGATAAGGGGTTTTCATATAAATGAGATCTCCATGCCACTGTCCGAATAGTAAGATACACGACCCGTTCTCTGGACAGTGATCTATAATGATGACAGGAATACAAAAATGGCCTCCTTCCCTGAGCTTTCGCTCACTCGCCCAGCAGAAGAATAATTATCAGCCAAAGTTGATTCAAAACTTGAATAAGTATAACTTTCCAGAGTTACCATACAGTCCCTTTGTCAGAAGGTTACTTCATGAAGACATAAGCGCTGATGGAACCTGTCATCTACAACAAAATCTAGTTAAACGACCAACGATGCACAAAAATACGTTGCTCCATCTAGGTCTATCCATAAGGAGATCGTCAAAAGGGAGTGGATTTACCTTGAGTCCGAATAGTACATAATACAGTACACGAGGAGAGTCTCTAACACTACAATCTTGTAGAAACACAATCTCCTACTGAAGAAATCACTTCATAAATCATTTTCCACTCTAGAAAGACCAACCCTGGAAATGCGTGACCAGCCATTGTAGGCGGCAATATCGGAACTCATCACGACTCGCCAAGACAACCAATACCTCCGCTAGTGCGGCATAAAGAATATATAGTCCTGCCTACCCATACAAAATATACAATATAGGACTGAATCTACCTGCACTAATAATATGTAATACATATGAATTCAGGCCATAAACATTCTAAGAACAATCAATCTATTTTCTGGCTATGACAAATGATGAATGCCAAAATATAAGTATTCTTACGCCCGATCAATATCAAGGGAGATTATCCATATAATCAAACGTATAAATCAAACATGGATTATCTGGCTTTACAAAAGAAAGCATTTTCGTACCCAATTAAATACAACAATATATTTTCCATATTAAATAGACATATCGTACATTTGTAATCCATGCATACAAAAATATGTATGCAACATGATGTTTGTGGAAAAGGATTTTCTGTAACTAGTTATTAAAGAAGCACAAAAAGACACATACAAAAAAGAAGCCTTAGAAATGAGATGTTTGTGGAGACTTTTATTAAAATCATCGTTTGTAGTGTCACAAAGTGGCCCATACTGGAGAGAAACCTAATAAATGTGATGTTTGTGGAAAAGAATTCTCTATATATGGTGCTTTAAAAAACACAGAAGGACACATACAGGAGAGAAACCTTATAAATGTGATGTTTTGTGCAGAATTTTCTCTAAATTGTCATTTAAAGAATCACAAAAGGACACATACAGGAAAGAATCCTTATAAATGTGATATTTGTGGAACATAATTTTCTCGAAACAAGGCTCACAAAAGGACACATACAGGAGAGAAACATTATAAATATGATGTGTGTTGAGCAGAACTTTCTCTAAATGGTACTTTAAAGAATCAATGAAAGACCCATACAGGAGAGAAACCTTATAAATGTGATGTTTGTGGAGCATAATTTTCTGTATATGGTGCTTTAAAGAAGCACAAAAGGAAACATACACTAAAGGTAAAGATAGTCCAACAGCAGATACTGCTGTAGGGGAGTGAAGTGTTAGAGTTCACTATACTAGGTCCAGCATGGAGAGGTGGGGTGATCAGTTCCCTTCCTCGCTGCCTTTTCCTTCTGTAGCCTAGAGGAGAGTAATGTACCCATTTACATTGTGTAGACTATAGCGTGTCATTACCATGATTCAAACCCAGTACCTTGTCTATGAGAGACCAGCTCTCTAACCACTAAGTCAATTGGACACTCTACAGGATGGGAAAGAATTTTCTCAAAATGTTTATTTAAGGAGTCACAAAAGGACACATACAGGAGAAAAACTTTTTGTATGTTATGTTTGTGGAGCAGAATGTTCTCAGAATGATCATTTAAAGAATCACAGTAAGACACACAGAGGAGAGAAACTTCCTGAGTGTAATGTTTGTGGAGCAGAGTCTTCTTTAAAGTGTGTATTTAAAAAAATGCACATGACATACATGAGAGAAAAGTTTTAAGTGTGATGTTTGTAATGTGTTCTACTCATGCATTATTCTTCAGCTCCACAATGGAGCATATACCTTCAACAAATTTTACACACAGTGATACTATAAAGACTCTCACATTGACACATGTAGCAGAGAAGACTTACAAATGTGATATTTTTGGGACATGATACATTCAGAAACATTACATATGTAATGTTTGTTGTACATTGTTTTCTCAGGATTATGATCACATATAAAAAAGCATGAGTCATTTGAAATATCAGCTGGTTAGTGATACTTCTGTTGCTTAATTTTAAGACATACTACAGAAAGTGTACTTTTTTGTTGTTATGTGTGGTCTTTTCCTGTTTAACTAAGAACACACATATTCAGACATACAGAAAGGAAGCCATATAACTGTGATGTTTGTGGTGCAGTGTTTCTATAGTTGCTTGAATTGTTTCATTCAAAAGAATAATGCTATAAATATTTTATGTAAGGTACCACTTGTTGTTGTTGTTGTCACACTGATGATCATCATTACCCTTTAGTTCACTTAGGAGCAACAAATGTAAGCCAAGCCTTTATGTCCAGGGTCAACAGTTCAGTTTCTTACCATACCTTTTTTTTTATCTCTTTCATATCTGTCTCCAGTTCCCTTCTCCATGTGTTTTTTGGTCTCCCTCCATCTCTCTCTTTTTCTCTGTCTGTATCTCTTCAGAAGATCAAGTTACAGTTGTAAGTATCTGTGGCCACGTATAAGTATTTTTATATATATTTGTTTTTGCAAATAGGCGATCCATAAATGATGATCAGGCTGCAAACTTCAGTTTTGCCAGTCTTTAAATGCTTGTGAACAGAAATAGGGTGCCAGACTCATTGATGAAAGAAAGAGAGCCAAGAATGACTTGTAATAAGCAGCTCTGATCATAGGGGATCATGTGCTATGGGCAAATAACTCATAATAGTGACCTACTTTACTACAATCATTTTGGCCCTTGCTATTAATGTTAAAGTAAACGCTTGAAGAGTATACAAAGTGCCAAGCCAAACACCATCAAATGTACTTTTATCATGTATTGATGTTAGCACATGTGTGATGAAACTTTGTGAAATAGTCATAGAGAACCTTTACTTTTTGAGTGAAAGTCCTAGAAAATATTTTGGACAAACAAATGAACAATACAAAGAATTAAAGCAACATCACCAGTTTTAAAAATAAATTTACATGCATGTGAAAAATTTACTCACTTTTGTGTCTGTGAATGTCAATCATCATTACCCTTCATCTCCCTACACAGAGGCCAGCAACAAACGTGTTCCAAGCCTTCCAGTGTCTTTCCAGGTGTTTTTTGTCCCTTTATTTTCATGTCTCCAATTCACTTGAATTTTGTTACCTTGTATAATGCTTCACCATCTTCATTTCATTGATAGTTCTGATTTTTGTTTCTAAATCCTCATGAGGTCAGCATGAAATTAAAAATATTCATCAAATGAAAATTGTGTACAATGTAATGCTGGCAACTGCTATTTTGTTTGAGTATTTGTTTTCTGTGGTTACCAATTCAATGGTTTGATGCTAAGATTTTGATCTATTTAAAATGCTAATTAAATGATGAAACAGTTGTAAATAAAGGGTTAAAATTATTTTTACTTTCTCCCTTATACTGACTCAAAATGTCCAGCTCTGAGCAAACTCCAGTCATGACTCCCAAGTACACAAGGGGATTGACATAAGTCTTGGGCCTGACCATGAAGGAGTCACAGGAGGAAGATGAAACTTAGCACATTTAAAGTTCATCATATTTGCACTGAATGTGTAAAGTACGCGTTTGTTTCTTCAATTGGTTTTCCCGCTACAGTGCACGGCGCAATGTACTCTATTGACCGGATCTGCTGTTCCAAAGATTTGACAAAACAATGGAAAAGAAGGAGGACAGAGCTGTGATAAAATTTCTGATGTTTCAGGGAAAAACACCTACAGAAATACACAGGGAGATGGAACCAGTGTTTCGTGATTGTTGTCCTTCATATACTTCAGTAAAAAACTGGTGTCAACAGTTTAAGTGCGGCCGCTCAAATATTGCTGATCTGCCAAGATCTGGTAGACCAGCCTCAGAGTGCAACGATGAAAATGCAACAAGAGTGAAGAAAATCATTGACCAGGATCGAAAAATGACAATTGTGGAGATAGCTAGTAGAGTAAAAAGTAAGAACAGTTTATAGAATTTTACACAACAGACTGAACATGAGAAAAGTGTGTGCACGCTGGGTTCCGCGACTGTTGACACGTGAACAGAAGCAAACGAGGGTAAATTGCTGTCAACAGTTGCTCAAAAAGTTTAAGTCAAAAACATTTTTGGAGACCATGGTGACAGTAGATGAGACTTGGGTACACCATTATGACCCTGAATCCAAAATTGCCAGCATGCAATGGAAAACCCCGGGCTCTCCAACACCTGTCAAGCCGAGGGCGCAGAAATCTGCAGGAAAAGTGATGCTGACTTTTTGGGACGGCAAAGGTGTCCTTTTGAAAGATTATTTGCCTCGTGGCAACACAGTTAATGGACAGTACTATGCAGATCTTCTCACAAAACTAAGAAAGGTTATGACCAGGAAACGAGGGATAACGCGCACTCAAAATCTTCCTTTGCTTCAAGACAACGCGCCCTTTCACAAAGCACGGCTTGTGCAGCTAGCAGCCAACCATTTTAATATTGAAATTCTTCCACACCCACCATATTCTCCAGATTTGGCTCCATCAGACTTTTTTCTATTCCCAAATCTTAAAAAACAGCTAAAAGAAAATCATTTTGATAGCGATGAAGAGGTTATACTGGCATGTGATGACTGGTTTAGTTTGAAAAATAGGGTGTTCTACTCCCAAGGTCTTTTCAAGGTCAAGCAGAGATGGCAGAAGTGTGTCAATTCAGACGGTGGCTATATTGAAAAGGAATATACACTATACAAAATTTCAGCTCTTTATGACATGTCCTTCATGGTCAGGCCCAAGACTTATGTCAATCCCCTTGTATATGCATGGAGGCATATCTGGAGTCGTCCTTATATGACCATCAGCTATGCACGATGCTATAAAATACATATGTGGAAGTGAACCTCTGTCTGTGAGGCTAATTACACTCTCATTGACACTTGAAATCATCCATACACTTCCAGTGATTCCCCCTGTGGTGAAACTTGTTGAGAGCCTAGCACTGCACACTAAGCTTGGAGAAGTCACTTGAGCCCCAGACATAATTCTTTGTCTTTGCCCTGGTTGACTGTATGCAGGAGGATTTCACTGTGGACCCAGTGATAGGTAGGGGGAGCTGAGAAGAGGCTCTGTGCAGAACATGACAATTCCTTTGGAGAGCCTAGAATCAGAGCACAGTATTTTAGCTGTGCATATTTGGAGAGCTCCGTTGGATGGCAGGGAATGCACAGTATGCCTAACACTTCATAATATATCTCTAACACTTCTTACTACTAGCTTGAGACCAGATGTGATGATCCTCTAAATGCAAGCCTAGCTGGAGAAACTAGAGCTCATGACTTCAACTCAGAATGTTTTGGAATGGCAGAAAAGCCACAGGAGAAGCCTAGATCTACAATGTAGTTAATACCAAGGAGTCTTCAACTTGGTGTTGGCTGCAAAAGAGTGAGAAGTTCAGCAGCCCTAATTAAATAACAACAAAAAACAACTCCCTAATATCGTCCTGCTGTTTACTTTTCCCATTATAGCTTACACTATCATCATTGGCTGCCATCTCCACAACGAAGGTTGGCTGTAATGGATCTCCAACGTCTTCTGTCTCTTGTCTTGGTGGTGCACTCTGATAGACTCTTTCCTGTCCATCTCTTGATGTTATCTTCCCACTTCCCCTTGCATGTTTGCCTTTACCTCTCCCTTCTGTTATGGTCTTCTGCAGGGTGTTATGCCTTTTTATGTGGCCAAAGTATTTTAGCTGCCGAACTTTGATCTCCCTCATTAGTTCTCTTTTCATACCTAGATTTTCTAGGACCTCCTTATTTGTTTTCTTCTCTTTCCATGAGATATGCCCCATTCTTCTATATATCCACATTTCAAGAGCCTCAATTCTTTCTTCCAAATGCTTATTTATCGTCCATGTTTCTGCACCATACAGAAATGCAGAATATATATAACACTTTATGATTCTCAGTTTTAATTTGTGAGATAATTGTTTAGATGTCAGTATATGTTTCATGTTGTTGAATGTAGCTTTGGCCATTCCTATTCTCTGCTTGATTTTCTGTTTCACATCTGCCATCTTCTGTTATTATATGACCAAGATATACGTAGCTCTTGACTTGTTCCAGGATTTTCCCATTTACGCTTATCTCTAATGTGGGTTTATCGTCTGTTTTGCTAATTATCATAGTTTTTGTTTTCTCAATATTAATGTCGAGTCCATATTCATGACTTATACTGTTCACTTGCTTCACTAGTTCTTGTAACTCCTGTTCGCTTTCAGCTAACAACACGGTATCATCTGCATATCTAAGGTTGTTTATTGACCTTCCACTGATGTTCAGTCCTGGTATTTCCTGTATCTGTTTGAAAATTTTTTCGGTGTATAGATTAAATTATCAGGGGGACAGCACACAACCTTGTCTGACACCTCATTTTATGTCTATGTATGGTGAATAATTCCTTCCAGATCTTAATTTGGCAGTTTGCTCCCAATAAAGGTTACTTAGTATACTTATATCTTTTCCATCAATACCTATGTCTTCGAGGCATTGAATTATTTTCTCATGATGGACTCTGTCAAAAGCCTTTTTATAGTCAATGAAGCACATGTACATACTTTTTTGGACCTCTGTATATGTTTCTGCTAATATTCTTAGGCAAAATATTGCCTCTCTTGTTCCACCGTTCCGTCTAAACAGTGGAACAAGAGAGGCAATAGCTTACACTATACTTGTTCTTATTTCATATATAAGATGTTGCAATATTAGTATAGGGTTCAACATGAACAGGGGCACCATATTTAACCTTTCCTATGAGTTTCCTTTTGTTTGTGACCTGCAGTCCTGTGTCTCCCATTTTGTGTTGTGTCTGTTCTGAACTCTTTTTATCCCAGAAAGTGTTTTTTTTTTTTACCCAAGCTCCAAAATGGATGCAATTTTTTGCCCTGCAGGTGATGTTTAAGAAAAACAGTGGACATGCATCTATATATATATATGTATACACACACATGTATCAGATTTTAGAAAAGTGGTTATAGAATTCATTAAATTCTTATGCAGTGTAAAAATGATTTGTTGTCTTGTAAAGTGTAGATGTGTTAAAAAATATTTTCAAGTAAAATTGTGAACTTATTTGTAAATGTTTCAATTCTTTTCATTCTTTGCCATGGAAAAACTCCAGAATCTCTGTACTGTTAAGGATTTTACTTTATTTTACAGTGGGTCCATTTGTGTTATATCTTATTTGGCTTGTGTCCATTCTCAAATAGCACAACAATATCTGTAATGTCATGGTATCTGTGAGTGGATGAAGGAGTGAGTTTTGCATTGTTTACATGTTAGTTGACAGTCACGAGTATGTAACATGAATCATTACTTTTCACAAGTGTAGCTAGCTTGTAAGGAGAGTAACATGAGCTGGTGGAATTTGTGTTCTACAGTGAATGCAGTAGCGTGGTTGAGAATATTCTGAGATGTATCAGGGAGTTTGTGATAGTACATCGTACAGGACAGTTCGCATATGAACGTCTTCTTTTGTGGCCTGTGACTGGAAGTATTACTGGATGGTTGATGATATGAAATAAAGTAGGTGACTAATAGTCATTGTATACAGTTGTGACTCGATGTCATTGAAACAGTTTGGAATAATACTGTTAGTAGTTGTTACGTAGAAGTGATCACTTGTACAAGGAAGAGCCATGTTGTCGAGCACTAAGTACTTACTTACTTAGTTGTTCCTCTTCTACCGTGAGGTGTAGAGGTTTGTAAGAGAGAGTGCCATACTATTCTATTGGCTGTCTTCCTCATGGCTTGGTTCCATTCTAGTCCTCGGTCCTTCAAAGATTGTCTTATATTGTCCTCCCAGCGAACTTTGGGTCATCCTGGAGGTCTGGATCCCTGGCTCTTAATTTCCTATGCTTGCCGTGGTAGCCAATCTTCTTCCATTCTGCAGACTTGGCCAAACCATCTCAGTTGGTGTATCGTCTGGTTGCAGACCATGTCTCTTCTTGTTACTTCAACCACCTTCCTCAGATACCTCATTTCTGAGGTTTGGATCTGGCTTTTGTGGGTTGTAGTCAATGCCCATGACAATCCAACCTGCAAATATGGAAGGAAGAGCTGGAGAAGAGAGGGATGAACACAAGCAGCTCAAAAACAAAAACCATGGTGATATCACGAGAGGAAAGAAGACATCAGATTAATCTGGGAGAACAGGTCCTGGAGCAGGTCGACCACTTTAAATACCTTGGAGCTGTCATAGACCGGAAGGGAAGCACCAAAGAAGAGTTGGCTACCCAAAGAGCAGCAGCTGGGAGACTTTTTCAAGCCATAAATTGAAGATTCCTCAGCAAAAGAGAAGTTGGTAAGAAGACAAAGATGGCTGTATACCTCTCCACCTATGTCCCAGTCTTGTCATATGGGGGCGCTAAGTCTTCTTCTTTGATCCTTAGCCGCTGGCCGTCAAAGCAGTCAGTGGCCATTACGCCTGGTAGCATCTTGTAGGGCAACAACAAATTGATTCCACTTTGCTCGGTCAGTGGCCATCCTACGTACAGTGCCCCAACTCTGGTTCATTCTTTGCATCTCAGCCTCCACAGTCAGCCGCCAAGTTGTTTTTGGTCGGCCTCTCTTTCGTTTTCCTTCAGGGGTCCATAGCATAGCTGTTATGGTGATGGCAACGAGGTCTCTTCTGAGGACATGGCCAACCCAGCTCCAGCATCTGCCAGCTATGATTGTGTGCATGTCCTCTAGCTTGCTCCGAGTAAGCATATCTTGGTTGGTGATGGTATTCGGCTAACAAATTCGGTGAATTTTTTATGCATTAAGTAGCTGAGTGCTATTTATTGTGTAGTTAGACATGAGAAGGTAATGCCACGTCTTTGGTAATTCTAGAAGAATGTGTAGATGTGCGAAGTGTATACTACACTGAAGTTTATGTAGTTTTCTGGCTGGTAGTGTGCCAGTGTTGTAGTTTAGTAGTAGCCAGTCTCATCATGTAGCATGTCCTTTGCAGAACGTCGCTCTCATCACAGCACGCCTGAAAGACTCTCAATCTCTAGCCAGCCTTCCTGCCTCCTCCATCGTCATATCCTCGCCTTCCAGGTACCATACCCTCCATCACTGTTCTCTCGTAGCCACTATGACGTTTAATTTGGCCAAAGTTTTCAGTTTCCGGGACATGATATTGCTTATGAGCCAGTTTTCCTCGATGTTCAGGTCGAGTAGGATGTCTTTATTTTTCTTCTTCTTGGTCTGAGATAGATGTTCTGAGAATTTTTCTGTAACACTTTGCTTCGAAAGATTCAATTCTTTTTCCTTTAATGTTTGAGTAATACAGTAGCCAGTATCTACTTGATTAAGACTGTACCAGAAGGCTTTGTGGATGCCAGTAAATATTGCCAGTGTAGTTTTGTTGTAATGCTTATGTGTTGCTGATGTCCAGGACAGTTACTGAGTTATCAGTATGCATGGAACTGTTAGTTGACGTTCTGTCAAGTTATTACGTCTGTCAAAAGTGAGATTGTGTTATGGAGCATAAAACACATTTGTCCCAGTGTTGAGTACAACGAGCTTATATTCTATAACTCTGGAACCAATGTCACATTATAAACCCTTAACAGTAGACAACTCAACGATATCAGCAACAAAAATATCTTCGCAACAGAAACAACTTGAGCCAACTGCCCCTCAACATTTCAAGCAGGTAAATCATCATTCCTGATCCACTGGTACACAAAAACAGATGTTGGTGGCAATAGGAACATTCTTAAGTGACCTCAGAGCAGATGCCTTGAAAACTGCAGCAGAGGTTCTAATGGCAGAGGAAAGCATTGAGAGAGAAGTTATTTTCTTCACAGATGCACTGCCAGTAACTGCAACGCTGAAGAGGCAGAATAATGCAGGCCTGGATGACCTAAGATCCATAGTTTCACAACTATTTTAAATTGGTGACACAGTTTGTGGATCACGACTCTTACATAAATAGCATTTAGGGCAATGAAGAAAGTGACATATTGGCAAAGGAAGGTGAAAAGCTACCTCAGCCTGATTCAAGCATAAGTTTTGAAGAGGCAAAGAATTTTATCAGAATCTGATATAGAAACAATTTGAGATGCATGGCATCCAATCAACACACAAAATTATGCATATTACCAGCTCAACAGAGCAGAACAAGTGGTAAGTTTCAGACTCCGGATGGGCCACAATAGATTGGAATACCCTCTTTTCAACAAACTAAAGATAGGAACTACCAATGAGTGTAAATGAGGCATTGATAAAATGACTGCTAAACACCTGCTTCAAAGATTCCCACTTCATGAGGAAGAGAGAAAGCACATATGGTAATCACCAGTACCATTCCTGGAAAAACTCTATGGAGATGCAAATAGCCTCAAGCTGACCACTACTTTCTTTGAAAATATTCAAGTTGACGTCTGAGAATGTACAAGGAAGAAGAAGAAAAAATTATGGAAATGTACATTGCAAATTTATCTAAGTGAAGAATCTTTCACTATGTGTTATATCTGACTGTTTGGTTTTTCAGGGATTTGGAGTAATCACATTCTTTAATTGCTGCGCTCCGGCATAGGTAGTGACTGCTTCAGCTCCACTCTAAGCTCCAGCTTTATTTTTTATAGGTTTAAGCAAAATGTACATTGTACCTTTAGAAAAGAAACTATTTAGTCAAGATTTTTCAAACAATTTAAATGTTAGTTAGCTAGAATCATTTATTTATTCCTATATTCATAAGCTATTTTGTAAAAAAAAAAATTATTGCTGCAATCAAATTGTCTTTCAAAGCCTCATGATTTAAAATTAACTTTAAAACCGATATACTTACTTAGTCGTTCCTCTTCTACGCTGGGGTGCAGAAGTTTGCCAGAGAGAGCCATACTATCCTATCGGCTGTCTTCCTCCTGGCCTGCTATGGATGCCCTAAATGCTGCAATGAGATGGGATCCATACCAGGCCAGGTATTCAGCAGTCATTTTATCAATGCCTCATTTACACTCATTGGTACTCAATATGTACATACTTCCAGTCTAGTCCTCGGCTCTTCAGAGAGTGTGTTATTGTCCTCCTAGCGAACTCTGGGTCGTCCTGGAAGTCTTAATCCCTGGCTCTCTGTTTCCCATCCTGCACACATGACCAAACCATAACAGTTGGCACTGTTCTTTTTGGGGTCGAAGTGACTAAGATGTTTGGCGTCCGCCTCAAGTTCTAGAGGTACCAGGTTCGATTCCCAGTTGAGGGAATACAATTTATGGACATTTTTTTTTTTTTTTTTTTTTTTTTTTTTTTTTTTTTTTTTTTTTTTTTTTTTTTTTTTTTCTTCAGAATCAGTGGTCCAAATGATGTCATACTCCCTCCTGGTCTCCTGGGTAGTGAGATCGGATGCCTAGCCTTCTCGGATAAGGACGAAAAATAGGAGGTCCCGTGTGCAAGCTGTGCATGTAAAAAATCCCACGGCAGTTGGAAATCATAAAGAGTACGCCCAACAGGCAGCTTCCCTGACAAAATTTAAAAATTAGAAACCTACCCACCACAAAAGTATTTATAGAATGTGTGATTCCTTTACACACACATTGGGATTCTCGCCAGTGCTATGGAGTTCATGCACTGTGCTGAGATCCTTCTTGTGTGATCTAAGGGAGGAGATTGGAGCACTGATGGACTAGTCCATGTGCAATGAAGATATTCCTTAAACCAAACTAAACTGTTCTATTTAGGTCTGCAGGGGCTGGGTTTTGAGTCCACGATGTACCATCTGGTTATGGACCATGTCTCTACTTGTTACTTCAACCACCTTCCTCATATATCTCATTTTTGAGATTTGGAGCTGACTTTTGTAGGTTTTAGCCATTGCCCATGACTGATTCATTTATTGCACTAGCTTGATTGTTGGCATAATTGAAGCAACTCTACACGCAACCTGAATGTAGTGTGTGCCTCTGTAAACTGCTTCAGAAAAAGACAACTTTTAACTTTGTCACAGAATGACCACGAAACATTTTATTTCTGGTGCCATCCCATAATTCATTTTGTGCTCTTCACGTTCTATTTTCCTACCCAGGCAATATTTGGTATTTTTGAGTCATTGTTTACACTTCTTCCTGTAATAATTCATCATTTCTATTTACCAGATCATCCCTGATGAGAGAATAGACAGGTGATGTAATATTGACCGACAGTTATGTTGGTAAAATTCTTGTGTACCAGACATTGGGCGCCGGATTAACACGAAGATCGCTCCGCGAGCTTGGTTGGCGCTAACATGGCTGTTGTAACCACCTAATTTCTCATGTGGAGAGAACACAGCCCATATGGACACACGAGGAATGTTTGTTTGCACAGGTACAGAGCAGTAAATTATCCAGGTGGTGACCTTTTACAGACATGCACCTGAGAAGACAGAAATGTTGTAATAGCTTCTGCTAACATATGATCAGTAATAAATTTAGGAAGGTAGACGGAAAATCACACTATCTTATATAAAATTTCACAAAGTCACACAGAAAATTCCATGAGGAAAGTTATCATAAAACGCATGATTGAATACATTTGGCTGAGCAATTCTAGATGTTATAAACAACACTTAACTTAATGATTGGTTGAAGCCTGGTCAGATAGTAACAACCAAGTGCGTGAGACGGAAATTAAATATTATCTGACACTTTCGCCGGTTTAGAGCACTGAAATTCACCTCTTCAAGAAGACAACAAGCTAGCCAGAGTAAGGAATAGGATCAAAATTCCATTTTCGGACTGGAACTTGTTTGAGCATCTTGTGGACTTTAAATCCCAGGAAAACTCAACTTACATTAACACAGAAAGCCAGAATCATTGGAGTCTGAAACACAGTCAGAGTGGGCGCCTAGTGTAAAGTAATGCACCAGACCGCATGTAAGAGGCATCTTATCAAGTTGACATAACTATTTCTCTGAGTCAGGAGTCACTATTCCTAAAGAGACTTTAGGGTGAGTTGTACATTTTAAAATTCTATATTTTGCATTTATTAACATGTGAAAATTGGTAACGAATGTCCAAGACATCTGAAGCTGGCAGCCTAAGTTTATAGAATGATGGTTTCATGAACCACCACTGCAAGAGCTGGTGACAGCTGACAGTGAATGCTGGTTTCTCATAGAGAACCAAAAGCAGAGGTAGTCCCAAGATCTATATGGAGCAGGGAGTGGATGATGATAGAACTGATGTACATACTTATTATATTATTCACCTTTTCAACCAGTGTAAATGTAAAGGTATTCAATATAAATGGAATGAATGTTTTTCGCTCACTGGGATTAATAATGCTCAGAGAGGGTAAAGTTCTGAGGTAGATGGCATGATGGAATGAAAAGGGGGTAAGGGGCACATTATTATGTATCAGCAAACCCAATACTCAGGTCAGGAGGGTATTTGTTTCTCTTCTTTCAAAATATTAGTTGGTGGTACCAGTTGAGGGTACTATCTCTGGAACAAAGTGTGTGGTATAAGTGGCCTGCTGTCCACGCTAGACACCATCATCAAACAGGTCTTGAAGATACTGGACCAGCTTCGTGATTACTCCTTGATATTTCTTGGAACGAGTCACAACCTCCAGACTTGACCTGTGACGCTAGTGAACCAGTTCATAACCTGCAAAGAACCAAACATCAGCTGGAGAAGAAACCAACAAACTTACTGGCAGCTAAGTACAAACTTAAAAGTTGCCAAGTGAACTTTCAGCAAATTCCCTCAATATCCATAACATCACCCTGTGAAGATAGCTTTTTTTAAAGAGGAATTATTCTTTTTACACTGTTAAATAAAATGATTATTACATTTATTATTAGTATATATACAAATTTATATTCTTCCTTTTGAGTGTACTGCACCCGTATATCTCAGTCACATTAAATACACTTAAACAGAACTACTAAATTAAGATTTCACTGAATTAAATCAGTTGGAGGCTTGAACGAGCTAAATCATACAATATAGCTCTTCACAAAAGTTGTCAGGCAGATAATAAGTTAACTCTACTAAGACACATTTAGCATTGTTCTTGATTTCTGAATATCTTGTGAAAACTTCCTCAGTGTAGAAGCATCATCATCCTTCTATTTACATCTCTGCCAAGAGTAATCTTGTGCGAAGGTAGATACCTTTGAAGACCCACATTAGATACTCTAGGTTTTGGCCATTGCTGGACCATCACTGCAGAGCAAAGGGGAGGCAACCCATGACACACCTACTGTGGCATAACAAAGCTCTGTACATATGAATAATAGACTAGTAGTATTTTGGTCTAGGCCCAAGTCCCAATGAAGCTATAAATTGATCAACATCACCAACTGTGCCAACAATATCAAGATATCCAAACTCCTTGCTCCACATATACATATTTAATTACGATTCCACATGATATGTTGCATTATATAAATCCTGTATAATATTAATTCACTATGTCCATACTTTATCTTTCATAAGAACACAATTATTATATCATCCATTTAACTATAAGTTCCAGTGGGAACACCTTCCAGAACTGCAAGACATGCAGCATACACTTCCAGTATACACATCGGAATAAACAATAATAATAATGTCGCTAGGCCAAACAAAGGCACGTCATACGCGACTTACACATAGCAACCACATAAAGGTGCTAACACTTGTGAGCACTACAGTTATGTCAATTATGAGCACTACAGTTATTTCAATTATAAAACTCACATGTGGCATGCAAAATACATTCGCTACATTACCCCGCCCTTCCAACTGAAAACTGCAAGTTTTCAGACAATACGAGGACAATTTAACGAATCACATTATCATAAAGTAAACTAAAAGGATATGATATCAACTAAGTAACCAATGTAAGTAATCCATGAGAAAAAGCATTACGTTATGGTACTCGTAATAACAAAGTTAATGTTCACTAATTAACAAGTTAATGTTCATTTATAGATCATGCAAATGTTTATGGATCCAAGTGGTCACACAATCAGAAAATGTTTGAAACGAACGTATGTAAAACACGAAGTCCTTGAAACTCAGAAGCACATCGGGTAACTCGTACATTGTCAATATGTGCATCTTGAGAGGACGTCTGCTAGCACATTGGCTTTACCGCCAATGGGAAAAACTGAGTAATCGCAGGCGTGTAGTTCTAATGCACTCACATTTAGGACTGGATGCTACTCGCCATCATAAAGTTACATTAAAGCAGCCTCCGATGCCATGTAAAGACGCATCAGTCTTGAGGAGAAAGGCATTTTTAAATTTGGTATCCGTAACATAAGACCTCTAGAAAAATAATCTTTAATTTTTTGTAATGCTTGGTCACACTGATTTTCCCGGTCAGTCTTATCTGGCATACCTTTGTTAGTCAAAGAGAATAAGACAGCTGATAAAGCAGAAAACTGAGGAGTGAACTTGTTTCTTCGTGGTTGGAAATGAAAGATCTAAAATCCTATTAAAAGTAGAATCCTCTGGCTGAAACTTGTCCTTTTTATGACCTAAGAACGAAATCTCTGGAAAACCAATCTGAATCGTAGAGGGTCGAGTAGTAAGATTATGTGACCTGAGAGTATATAATAAAGAATGCAGACCCAAAATATGGTCTTCCCATGTATCATGGAAAAGACCAATGTCATCTATGTAGGTAATAAGATCTTATCTATTGTCAAAAAAACCGACGCATCATGCAAACAAATGTAGCCGGAGCATTCATTAAACCAAAGCACGTGAAATTATAATAAAAAAGACTACGAAGTGGGGAAAAAGCAGTGAAAACTTTAGACTCCCAAAGTCGATACCATTATGAAAGCTGTAAAAATTCTGAGAGAACTACTAGTATCACAAATTAGTTACGGCTGTGAATGATCTGATCTCGAAAAATTAGTAGAGAGGAGACCGACATAACTCGCCACCTCCGCCTTGTAACTAACTGTGATATTAAGAGAAGAAAACATATTTTACTTAACAATGATAAAATTGACAAGTCGTTCAAATACAATTTCCTTATTATTTATTTAGTATATACACTATCTACTCTTGTGCTGAAGGGTGAATGTTGAAAAATGGAATGTAATGGATTGGTAAGTTTACATATGATTTACAAATATTTATATTTATATAGATATGTAAATATATTACAACAAGTTTTCCAATTATAGGAACAAAAATTATATCAGCTGTGCTGTTATTCAATTATAGTACATGTATCCGCTGTGCTGTTAATTACGTATATAACATTTATTAGCTATGCTGTTAATCTTGTCTCTTTCTACGCTAAATCTCTTTTTCGTCACTGACAGTTAATTTGCTCACACTGTTGACAGAAATGGTACTAATGTGTACTCATCTCTCAAAACGTTCTGTTCTCCTTTGTTTGGTTCACACAACAGCTGCTGAGGATCGTTACTTTAGCCCACTGTTACGCACAAATAATTACTTTTTCCAAAGTCTTTGTATGATCATTTTTCGTATGTATGATCATTTTTTTTGACTGAAATGTGTATTATGTTTTTTACAGTCAAAGGGACATAACCCGAGTTATTGAGACTACAATTTTTTTAGGAGTTTGCCTTCTCTTGTATAGAGACACGTTCGGTCTATAATTTCTTGAACGAAGCGTGACCATATCTCCTTATTTGGTAGTATCAGTCAACTGTTGTAGATGTCTGAAACCTGTCTTAACGCTTCTGTTCATGACCATAAAAGGCGCGACTGTGTAAGACTTTTATCTCGAATGTTCTTAGAACCGCTTTGTGTGAATTGATACTCACGTAGATGAGTTCTGCGCATGTCAAAAACTGGGAGTTCGTTCTGTGTGTTCCGCCCAGCTGGGCAGTTTAGAAATGGTCTGAGTAGCGAGCGGACGCAACCTGCGTCTTGTGATTTTCTGAGGGAAATACGTTGTCTTTGTGGGTTAGTTAGCTAACTAGACTATTTCCCAGTATTATTCAAGCCTGCCTGGAGGCATATGTTCGTGGTTGATTTCCGAAGAAAGGTAATTCCTCTTGTAGCGAACTTTTTGCTATCATCTAGAAGTTCGTCATTTTTGTCGCCCCTTGCTCGCCTGTGTGATTCAAAATGGAGAGGTACTTTGACTAGGTTTTTCGCCACCGGTATCTTTATACCTGAACTAGTTATATATATATATATGGGTCGCTCTAGACCAACAAGACTATTGTCTGTGTTCCAGGATTCGTTATATCAGAGATCACGTCCAAGTCAGATGGTTAGACTTAGAAACGTTATAAAGGTCGGTTTGACCTGTATGCCCAGTATGCTATTCACGTGCAGACAGTAAACGGACTTATTGTATACATCTGATCTGCTAGCATCAGAAAGGGAGCATTTATTATTGTCTATGAACATTGAAGATCTGCAGCTGACACTGTTGCAGAAGTTATATATATTATTTATACAGCTTCACGAACCAGAACTTTATGATATCTGTTTACAATACAACTATTGAGTATTGAATCCTACATGACTATCAGTTAATTATATTGTTGAATGCAGACATTCCTTGAACTGTAGTATGTTATAACGGAGCTAACGTACCTGGGATTTTGGCGCACCATTATCATTTTTGGTGGCCATATGTTGGTTTACTCTGATACCAGCTATCAAGGGGGTCAACAAACCCAGACATCATCATCAAGCTTTCAACATTACAGTTTCAACTCATCACCTCAATGTTTGATGAAAGATTTTGAAAGTACCCGGCGTTGCTGAAAGTTGGAAAATGTTTCAAAATACCCGGCGTTGCTCGTCAAGTTGGCAGTTTTCCTGATCTGTTAAGAAGGACAAGTGCCGTAACAACTGTTCCGGTCTCAGAGGTACTGTTGCGGGTTCAGAAGGTCAAGTGCCGGTTTGAGCAATTTATAAGATTCAGAAGGTCAAGTGCTCAAGTCAATTTGTAGAATTCAGAAGGTCAAGTTCAGAAGCTGTTTCCTGTTAGAAGCTCATTTCCTTCGTCATGGCAGTTTACGAGAGCAGATATGGATCAACGTTGGATCATTGTCCTAAGAATGCTGATCACATCCTGTTCTGAACTGTGCTGACGTTGTGGATACATAGAAGTTAAGTGGCCTGTTTTGTTTGTGAACTGTGCCCTTATGTTCTAGCTGAGCCTTCTAAATTCTTTCACACTTTTTGCTATTTGTTACATGTTATATGTTATTTATATTTGTATATTTATATGTTTATATTTCAGCGGGTTTTCTCGGTTGGGCGGTGTCTTTCAGTAGAAGATACCACGTCACAGAGGTTCTACTGTTAGCGTTTTCGTTAGGGACTGTGCGAATTTCCTACTGTGAAATTTGCTAGCGACAATCGTTGCTATATCTGTTTAGTTGTGACGAGTTGTGCTTTATTTTCGTTTTTTGTATATTTTTTTTTCTCTCTTTCTTTCTGTTTTTTAGTTTTGATTTCAATTGTTTGTATTTGTAGGTCTCCTCTTTTCTATTATTCAGTTCTTTACGTAAATTTTTGTGTATACACTGTAGCGTCATTTGTTGGTCATATCTTCGCATTTTGTCATCACATTCTTTGTGATATTTCTTTTTAGTTTCGCTGTTTATTTATTTGACTTATGCGAATGTTTTCGTAGTGTTTGATCTTTGTTATTGTTTACATTGACTTTGATCTTTGTTGTTGTTTACATTGACTCTGATCTTTGTTGTTGTTTACATTGACTTTGATCTTTGTTATTGTTTACATTGTTGGTGACCTTTGTTATTGGTTACATTGTCTTGTTATTGTTTGCATAGTTCTTGCATAGTTAGCTTTCACTATTGTTACATATATGCTCATGCACTATTGGTCTATAGTGCACTTATCATAACTAACTGGTGGTTTTTTTTGCTTATGCACTATTGTAGTGCAGTTATGATAAATAACTGATGGTTATGCACTGATTTGTGTAGTGCACTGATAATTAAGAGGTGACTTGTGATATTATTATACATTTGATAATACAAGTTGGTGTCAAGTCTTGTTTCCCACAGAGATTGGAGTAAACATAGTGATTATACAAGCACTTTATTAAGTCTTGTTGCTATTAAGATTGAAATAAGATAATTAATTATTTCAGGTTCTGTACTCACATTTTAGACATCATGTCTACATTTGAGTACTTTATTGAGCAGGGTAAAGCCCTTGGGAAGACAGGTGATAAATTAGAAGAATTTGCGACTGTTCAATATGCCAAGGCATTGAAGTCGGAAGAAAAGAAAATGAAAGAACAAACTGAACAAAAGAGAATAGATGCTGAGATAGAACAAAAGAAACTGCAGATGCAGGTGGATGAGAAAAGATTACAAATGGAAATGGAAAAACAAAAAAGAGAAGCAGAATCTCAGGAGAAGAGACTTGAAAAAGAGGCTGAAAATAAGAGACTTGAAAAAGAAGCTGAAAATAAGAGACTTGAAAAAGAGGCTGAAAATAAGAGACTTGAAAAAGAGGCTGAAAATAAGAGACTTGAAATAGAGGCTGAAAATAAGAGACTTGAAATAGAGGCTGAAAATAAAAGATTAGAAAAACAAGCTCAGGTTGAAGAAAGAAAATTGCAGGCACAGGCTGAGGCTGAAGAAAGAAGGTTACAAAGAGAGTCTGATGAGAGAAAAGCAAAAATGGAGCATGAAGAAAAACTCATAGCTTTAGAGTTAGAGAAGTTAAAGTTATTGAACGCTGGTAATGCTAATGATGCAAATAAGGTGTCAGATAAGACTAATGCTAAGGATTTCAAGCTTAATCTACCAGCATTTAATCCCTCAATCGATGATATAACATTTTATCTAGATAGATTTGAAAGTGCATGTAATGTGCATAATATAGATAAAACATTATATGTTTATCATCTGTCCAAGATACTTAGAGGTGATGCTTTGACTTTGTTGAGTATGGTAGATGTGCCTGACAAAAACAACTATGAGGTTGTCAGAGCAGCATTGTTAAAGAAGTACCAACTTAACGAGGACGGATATCGTCTTAAATTTAAAAACATGTTACCAGAAACTGGAGTTGAATTCTCTGAATTCATCTCAAGCATACGTCTTACTTTTTTACGATGGATTGAGTTGTCTAAGACAGAAAGTACATTTGAAGCCCTCATGGACTTACTACTTAGAGACAAGGTTATGTCTTCTGTTAATGAAGCTTTTCTTTCTTTTCTTCATGAGCGTAAGCCTAAAAACATAAAAGAAATGGAAGAATACTGTAGCCAGTATGTTACTGCGCATCCTCACATAACCATTAGCAACTCTAAAGTAAAAGAAGGTCTGCCAGTTGCTTCGGCAGCACCTTATGGCCCAAATTTTATGCGTAAATTTCAGGGTAGCCAGCAAAATTTCAATAAAAAGAGTAACCGTAATTATGCCCAGAACCATAGTAATCAATTCCAGGGTGATTCTTCTTCCCAGAACTGGAGACATCCTAATACTACACGTTATTCTACTCCGGTTAACTTTAGAAATTTCCACAAAGGTAATCGGCATAGAGGGAAATATTTTTTGCAGAGACCTCAATACCAAGATAATAGAGGTTCTCAACAGCATAGAGATGGTAATGACAGTTATGGAAACTGGAACTCAAACCAGGATAAAAATTACAGTAGGGACTTTAATGATAATTGCAGAGGCAATAATGGTCGCGGTAGATCGCAACATAAGAGAAAAAGATATCAACAGACAAACTCTGTTCAACAAGAATCTCAGGGAGCAGATAAACAGATTAATAATGATAAAGACCATAATGCTATCGGATGCTCATCTTTTGATTTTGGTAGGGCAAATAAATGTATCCAATGCAGTACTTTATTTGATCCGAAGACCGTTAGTACTCTAAGCTGTGGTCATCCTTTGCCCGCTCTTCCTGCTAATGTTGCTCATGATGGGAGAGGTTCTCTTATATTACATAAGGGGCTTGTAAATAGTAATCCAGTCTCGGTGTTGTTTGATTCTGGATGCACTACTGTCGGCGTTAGGCAATCTCTTGTAGATCCATCCTGTGCTACAGGAAAGGTCATCAAATGTGTCACATTTGGTGGCACGTTGGAAAAGTATCCTACTGCTATAATACATATTGCTACTCCTTTCTTCACGGGAGAGGTCCACGCGTGTCTACTTCCAAACCCTATTGCGGACCTTATTATTGGTCGTATTCACGGAGTTAGGGAATGTACCCCACAGCAGATCGCTGTTTGGGAAGAGCAAAACATTGAAGCTACCAATGCGGTGGTCACAAGAGCACATGCTCTGGATCCACCTCAAACTTCATTAACTAATAATGATGAAGTAAATGACCAAGATAGTCACTTGACTATTACACGTGACTCATTTATCAAATTGCAAGAAGAAGATCCTTCTTTACAAAAATTCTTCATTCTAGCAAAAAAAGGTGATCCTAATCAAAATACTAATAGAAAGTCTTGGATTTCTATGAAGAACGGCGTACTTGTACGTATAGTACAAGACTCGACTACGTCCACTCATTCACAAATTCTTGTGCCTAAGAGCATGAGATTGCAAATATTGCAACATGCTCATGACTCGCAATGTGCTGGACATATGGGTTTTTCCCGTACAAAGTCGAGGGTTCTTGCGGCTTTCTTTTGGCCATTTGTGAGCAAGGACATACGAATGTACTGTCGCTCTTGCAAAGTATGTCAGGAGGTCAAATCTAAAGGACCACGACATGCTGCGCCTATCCAGGCTGCTGACATTCCTATTCGCCCTTTTCAAAAAATGGCAATAGATATTATCGGTCCTTTTAGAATTAAGTCGGCTAGAGGACATCAATTTATCTTACATGTGTCGATATGTGCACACGTTGGCCAGAGGCAATACCTCTCAAGAGCATCTCAACTGCTGATATCGCAGACGCTCTTTGGCTGATATTTTCTCGCTTGGGTTTTCCCGGAGAAATATTGTCAGACCATGGCACTCAACTTATATCAGACACTATGTCACAGGTAATGTCTATGCTACACATTAAAAGGTCTCTCAGCAGTATCTATCACCCAATGTCTAATGGGTTGGTCGAACGTTTAAATAGGACTCTGAAAACTTTACTTGGTAAAATAACTGAGGATCATCCTCAGGATTGGGACAGGGTCTTACCCGCGGCTCTCTTTGCGTATAGAGAGGTCCCCAATGAACATACAGGGTTTTCCCCTTTTGAACTTGTCTTTGGCGCGCAACCGCGCGGCCCTATGTCTTTACTTCACGATCTAATCACTGCCGATAATATTAGCGATGAAACTCAATCTTCTTATGAGTACGTCATTGCTCTTAGGCAAAAGATCATCGAGGCATGCAAACTAGCAACTTCGTCTTCCGAATTTGCTAAAGAAAAGGCAAGGCAGTTTGCAAATAAGAATAGATGTCTACGACAACTTTGTCCAGGTGACAAAGCTCTCGTTCTACTTCCTTCAAGGGAGAACAGACTTCTAATTGCATGGAAAGGTCCATATGCAATAGTCTCCAAAATTTCTGATGTCGACTATGTTGTCGATATTGATGGAAAGCATAAAACTTTCCACATAAATATGCTCACGGAATTTTATGAAAGACCTGACTATTTGCAGCCTATTTTCCAGGCAACGGACAATTCTCAAGTACCTCATGGTCAGTACTCATCTCTGTCAGTTATACAGGATGAGGAAACTACTTTTTCTGATGTCAATCTTCCTCTTTCTATGGTCCCACTTTATTCTACGGAATCTTGGAAAAACGTGACCGTTTCTCCAAATCTTTCCGCGGAGGAACATCGACAAGTTTCTTCGATGTTGCAAACATTTCAGGATGTTCTTACAGACATCCCGGGACACACACATGTCATTGAACATGACATTGTGCTAACTGATCATAATCCTATCAGAGTCAGACCCTATCCAATACCTATCCATTTCCAGTCTCAAGTCGAAAAAGAATTGGATGAAATGATACGTTTGGAAATCATTGAACCATCCACTTCAGCATACTCTTCGTCTATGGTTATTGTTCGAAAGAAGGATAATAACATTCGCATTTGCGTAGATTATCGCAAATTGAACCAAGTTACGAAGTTCGATGCTGAACCTATGCCTTCATTAGAAGAGCTACTCAATAAACTTTCTAATTCTAGATTCTTTACCAAACTAGATTTGTCTAAAGGTTATTGGCAAGTCCCGCTAACTGAACGTGCCAAACCTTTTACAGCTTTTTCTACACCTAGGGGTTTATTCCAATGGAATTTCATGCCTTTCGGTCTTATGAACGCCCCTGCTACATTCGTACGCATGATGCGGCGAATTCTCGCATATCGTACAGATGTCATAGCATACCTAGATGATATCTGTCTATTCAGTGATTCCTGGGAAGATCACTATTTGGGTTTATACGAATTACTGTCTACTCTTCGCGAGTATAACTTGACTGCAAAACCCTCTAAAGCCTTTATAGGATTTAGTGAGATTTCTTTCCTAGGTCATCGTGTTGGTCGTGGTCTTTTAAAGACAGAGGACCACAATGTTTCAAAAATACTTAACATTTCGGTCCCTAAGACGAAGAAACAAGTAAGGAGTCTATTAGGTTTGATCCAATTCTACGGACGATTCATTCCGAATCTGTCCTCCATTATGGCACCGCTTTCTACTTTATTGAAGAAAGGGTCGCCTAATCTGATCCGCTGGTCTAAAGAATGTCAATCCTCATTGGACCAGGTTAAAGCCCTATTTTCATCTCCACCTATTCTTAGGTTACCTACTATTGAGAAGACTTTTGTTCTTCGAAGTGACGCCTCGTCAACTGGGATTGGGGCAGCACTAATGCAGGAGTATTCTGATACTCTGCATCCGGTGATGTATATCTCTAGGAAATTAAATGCTGCAGAAAAGAATTACTCGGTTTTAGACCGTGAGTTATTGGCTATGGTATGGTCTATTCTGAAGTTACAAAGATTTCTTCTAGGCGCACATTTCATTGTGGAAACCGACCAGAAAGCGCTTACTGCTATTCAGAGCAAAAACTTGAAGAGCTCGAGGTCCACTCGTTATGCCATAGCTCTTCAACCATTTCATTTCTCGGTTCGAGCTATCCGTGGTTCGGACAATGTAATGGCAGACATTCTGTCCAGATGCCCACACGATTCCACATGATTCTTCTGTCATATATATATATATTTCCTGATATACAGTCCAATATTATAATGACATGTTAGTACATTTTTTTTCTCACTTTTTTTTTTTTTTTTTTTTGAGGGAAATTTATAACATTGTACCATGTAATTATCTAAGAAGGCTTAGTTAGTGATATACGGGCCAAAAGATCACTCGGCCACATTTAAATAATATATTTGCATAATTGTATTAAGAGATTTACCAGTTGTCTTTAAGATTTGTGTTATTGATATTTTCGCAGCACATCATTGAAGTCTGCGAGATTATGTCCATTGTGGAACTTTGAGGATATCAAGTCCTGTCCTAGATTGGGAGCGGATGATGTCCACATCTTCTATTGCTTGTTTATGTCAACAAAGAACAACATTGTATTACTTATTAATTACTGATGCATTATATAATGTAATAAAATAGTGCGGTATATTAATATATTACACCGCTGTTTGCACAACACATTATATGATATCATAATAATATATTTAATTTCATATATTGGTATGAGAGTAATTTGACTTTTATTATGATGTTGCCATCATTGTGGCTTGTGTTGGTGGCACCTTCCTGGAATATATACGCGAATACTTAGATAAATTTTTTCTCTAAGGACCTGGGATATGATCTCAGTTTCGCTCCATGTGTTGAGCTAGTTTGTTAGGTATATATATCCGCGCATCATACGTGCGTTAGGAGCCTAGATTTTTCCGGCTCCAGGATTTAAAAAAAAAAAAATGTGTTTTTTTTTTTCCGGGAGGGTGCGGTAATGTTACGCACAAATAATTACTTTTTCCAAAGTCTTTGTATGATCATTTTTCGTATGTATGATCATTTTTTTGACTGAAATGTGTATTATGTTTTTTACAGTCAAAGGGACATAACCCGAGTTATTGAGACTACAATTTTTTAGGAGTTTGCCTTCTCTTGTATAGAGACACGTTCGGTCTATAATTTCTTGAACGAAGCGTGACCATATCTCCTTATTTGGTAGTATCAGTCAACTGTTGTAGATGTCTGAAACCTGTCTTAACGCTTCTGTTCATGACCATAAAAGGCGCGACTGTGTAAGACTTTTATCTCGAATGTTCTTAGAACCGCTTTGTGTGAATTGATACTCACGTAGATGAGTTCTGCGCATGTCAAAAACTGGGAGTTCGTTCTGTGTGTTCCGCCCAGCTGGGCAGTTTAGAAATGGTCTGAGTAGCGAGCGGACGCAACCTGCGTCTTGTGATTTTCTGAGGGAAATACGTTGTCTTTGTGAGTTAGTTAGCTAACTAGACTATTTCCCAGTATTATTCAAGCCTGCCTGGAGGCATATGTTCGTGGTTGATTTCCGAAGAAAGGTAATTCCTCTTGTATCGAACTTTTTGCTATCATCTAGAAGTTCGTCATTTTGTCGCTCCTTGCTCGCCTGTGTGATTCAAAATGGAGAGGTACTTTGACTAGGTTTTTCGCCACCGGTATCTTTATACCTGAACTAGTTATATATATATATGGGTCGCTCTAGACCAACAAGACTATTGTCTGTGTTCCAGGATTCGTTATATCAGAGATCACGTCCAAGTCAGATGGTTAGACTTAGAAACGTTATAAAGGTCGGTTTGACCTGTATGCCCAGTATGCTATTCACGTGCAGACAGTAAACGGACTTATTGTATACATCTGATCTGCTAGCATCAGAAAGGGAGCATTTATTGTTGTCTATGAACATTGAAGATCTGCAGCTGACACTGTTGCAGAAGTTATATATATTATTTATACAGCTTCACGAACCAGAACTTTATGATATCTGTTTACAATACAACTATTGAGTATTGAATCCTACATGACTATCAGTTAATATGATTTTGAATGCTGCATTCGTTATACTATGCTGGTGATGACATAAATATCATGACTGTTTTGTGGCGTGCAATAAATGGTATAAAACTAAAGCGAAGTTACCATTTCTATGACTCTACACGTCATGTTGCCTGTGGTGTACCCTGTGAACTGTTCTACTGCAACACACACAGCAACATTCTAAATCAGAGAAGACACCTACATCTTGCACTTTAATACCAGGTGTCGATAGGGGTGGCAAGTTATCATTTCAGCAAGCGTTTGGTTGGTTCCTGGCGGGGCAAGCTGATTGGCTGTCTGCAGTTTGGTCTCATGCCTCGTACAGGCTAATTTTATTCCGTTTTTTCCGCCATATTGCGTGAACAAGATGGCCGCGACCCACATCCGAAAAAACAGGGCTTAAGTTTTATTTTATGCTGTCTCAGAGACTGGTGAACGTTGCTCGTTAAGCAAATTTGTATCTCGACATAGAGATTTAAAAAAGTAGTGGGTTTACACTCTCGTTTTCACGACATAGCCCCCTCCTTTCCTAGCTGTGACCTGTCATAGCTGACGTGTAAACCCCTGCTGTAGTTAATCCTTTTGCGTCTGTCCTTCCAGAGTAATAGGGTGTCGACTTAAAAAAATCAGCTCCTACATTGTCTCTTCCCGGAATGTAATTCACGGTAAAGGAATAAGGCGCCAGAAGCAGACTCCACCTTAACAATCTCGAATTTAGCTTTTTAGATGCAGCCAAGAATGTTAAAGGCTGGTGATCGCTTTGGACAATGAAGTGTGTCCCATACAAGTAAGGTGAAAATTTGTCGATGGACCAAATTAGAGCCAAACATTCTTTCTCTATGGTCGAGTAATTCAACTCAGCTGCATTCAGCTTCCTACTGGCGTAGGCGACTGGTAAAAGTTCCCCTGGCTGGGCTTTTGATTTCTACAAGAGAGTTGCACCATTACCTATACTGCTAGCGTCCGTCCTTAATACAAATTCCTGTGTGATATCGGGTAGCATAAGGATGGGTTTGCTGGTGAGTTTTGCTTTTAGCTCTGTGTAAGCTTTTTCACAATCAGCATTCCATTGGATTTTGTCAGGCTGTCCTTTCTTCGTTAAGTTAGTTAATGGTGCACACAGAGAGTTAAAGTGGGGTATGTACTTCTGATAGAACCCACATAATGACACGAATGATCTCACATCTTTCTTCGTTTGAGGTCTGGTTGCCTTCTTTAACTTCTCTATATTCTTTGGGTCAGGAGACATATGACCTGTAGAAATAGTGTGACCTAGGAATTCCAACTCCTTACAACCGATATAGCACTTGGTTGGACGTGCAGTCAATCCAGTTTCTCTCAGTCTGTCAACTAACATGGAGAGCGCTACTATATGCTCTTCAAATGTGTTTGTAGCAACAAGAATGTCATCCATAAAGTTAGTGATATGGGGATTTTGTAGAGGTTCCAATAATTTCCTCATCATTCTTGAAAAGATACTGGGAGCATTTTTCAGCCCAAAGGGTAGTACATTAAACTCGTAGTGTCCGTCTGATGTACTAAATGCCAGCATTTTCCTAACTTCTGTTTTCACTGGTATTTGGTAGTATACCTTGCTTAGATCTACCTTTGATAAATACCTAGCCTTACTCAGTGTAGAGAACAGCTGGTTGGTGTCAGGTAATGGGTCCACCTGAGATTCTGTGATCGCATTAAGCTTCCGGTAGTCAATACATAACCTGTGTTCACCACTCGGTTTTCTTAATAGCACCACACTTGAGCTATAGGGAGAGTCTGACTTCGAGATAATGCTCTCCTTCAACAGATAATCAACTTCGTCCCTTAGTGCTTGGGCTTTCGCATAGGGTATATGGTATGTTCTCATGCAAACTGGTGTAGGGTCTGTAACCTTCATGTCGTACTCTAACAGATTCGTACGACCTGGCTTATCTGTGAGCACATCAGCATGGGTTTCCAACACTTTCTGAATCCTCTTCTTCTGCTCTGGAGTTAAATGTTCACTAATATTTACTTGAACATAATACTCTGTAGTTGTGAGTGGATACTCCATAGAGTGAAGTGGTTCACCGTGCATTTCTGTTGCAATAGCTATTGTCATGATATGTGCAACTTCTGATGATTCCTTGTCATAGTATTTTTTAAGAAGATTGGCATGATATACCTTCTCCTTTCCTTTCTTGTCAATTTTATAATTGGTCCTGGAAAGTTTCTCCAGTAAGATATAGGGTCCCTGCCATCCAATCTGCAATTTATTATTGCTGTTTGGCAACAGTAATAACACCTTTTCACCCACTTCTAGTTCCCTATCCTTTGCTTTTTTGTTGTAGTACGCTTCCTCCTGGCCTGTCTTAAGTTATCATTGGCCAGTTTCAAACCTGCTTTCAATCGAGATGTCAACTCGTTGACGTACTGGTATGAGGAAGTCACGGTTTCCTCTGCCTTTTCATCAGTCCATGCCCGCAGCAATGCTTCCAGTGGACCTTTTATTGGTCTTCCAATCAACAATGTCACCCGTGTGTTACCGGGGCCCGAAAGGGGAGCAAAGAATAGTAACACTGCACCCTACCACGCATGTCGTAAAAGGCGACTAAGGAGGGTATGGGCATGGGGCTGTTTACCCCATCCCGTAAAAACTTCGCACAGTGGGCTGATCACCTGCTTGCCAACCAATCTGATTACGGAAACAATGATAGATTGTTTGGTCTGTTTTTGTTCCACAAAGACGCCACTAGGCGTGGTGGAAACAGGGATAGATTGATCAATTTGTTGTTGCCCTAAGACGCCACTAGGCGTACTGGCCACATACTGCTTTTGCCTGTGGTTCGGGTAGGGGGGGTTTGATGGCTAAGGATGGAAGAAGAAGAAGAATCAACAATGTAGCTGGAGCCAATCCAGTTGAATTGTGGGGTACTTCCCTATATGCAAATAGTGCAGCGGGTAAGTTTGTATCCCAAGTATCAGGTTTTTCACTCGCCAGCTTTCTAAGGATTGAAATTAGCGTACCATTGAACCGCTCTACTTGACCGTTCATTTGGGCATGGTAGGGACTACAATGATAGTGCCTGGCTTGAAATATCCTGAATACTTCTTGTGTTAGCTTTCCCTTAAACTGAGAACCATTGTCAGTCAATATCTGATGCGGGAAACCTAATCGGGTGAATATTGTCAACAGGGCCTCTGCCACATGCTTTGAATCTATAGCTGACATGGCCACTGCTTCTCCCCACATAGAGCAAGTATCAACCAAGGTTAAGATGTAAGCCTTTCTCTTCTTGGTCCTTGTGAGGGGTCCAACAATATCCACTGCAACACGTTCAAAAGGGGTTCCCATAATGGGCATTTCTCCCAGTGTTGCTGGTGCAGTCCTATGCTTAGGAGCTACTCTTTGGCATTATGGACAGGATCTTACATATCTCTTTATGTCCTCTGTGATTCCTGGCCAGAAGTAGTGACAGGCTATCCTTTGTCCAGTGGCCCCTATTCCCATATGTCCACGGAAGGGTATAGCATGTCCTAGCGACATAACCTTCTCCCTGTAAGATTTTGGCACTACTAGCTGTCCATGCCCTTTAGGTCCTGTTCCAGCTTCTCTGTATAGTAGGCCATTCTTCGTATACAAGTCTCCTTTCTCTGGAGGGTTATGTGCTTTAGGCAATTTGCCAAAACAAGGCTTCAATGTGCTGTCTGCTGCTTGAGCCTTTTTCATCTCTTCTGGATGAGTATTGATAGGATTCTCCTCCATTTTCCTGGAGCTTTCCCTGGTCTGGACTGTTGCCATAACTACAGGTTTTATAGGTTCTCCAAGGAAAACATACCTACACCCCAAAATCAAAGGGTAAATAGGGTCGTCCATCACTGCTGCTTTGATTTCTCCTTCCACATAGCGAGATCTTATGTTGATTCGGGCTATGGGTAATGTCATGGTTCTTGCTCCCTTGATCGGTCCTCTGATTTCCACTGTTTCGGTGGTTATCTGGTCAGGACTCACTAGAGAAGAGCACACAACTGAATCAAAGTCCAAGCCTGTGTCATATAAACACAGTACTTGAGTGCCATTCACGGTCACTTCCTCACAGACAGGGGGTGATGGAAGTCCTTCTGACTTACTGCCAGTTCCTTCCTTCCCGGCTTCCCTGTTGTAAGACATGCAGCATGATGAGGAGGATTCTTCCTTCTGCAGTCCGCAGTATTGTGGTTACTCATTAAACAAGTTTTACACCACTTTCCTTCCTTCCGGTAAGGTGTCTTATCCGATCTTAGAGGGTTTTTGTCCTTTTGGTCAAATCTTTGTTTGTTTCTTGTGGTGTGGTCCTTTTGTTCATATGTGGAATAGTTTAGTGATGATTTTAAGTTTTCACCCTGCTTCTTCTTATTTCCTAATAATTCTGCCTGAGCTGCTTGATATCTCTCAGCAACAGTTACAATATCTTCCAATCTCTCTGCTCCTTGTTCCATGACAAACTTCTTCATTTCTTGAGGTATGGACTCTTTCACTTGCTCCATCATTATCATTTCTTTCAGATCCTGACACTTTCCTAAACTACTCCATTTTTCCAAATAGGTTTCCAATCTAGCAGAGAATTGGTGATAGTTTTCTCCTGGAAGAAGTTTAGCTGTTCGGAATTTCTTTCTATATGATTCTGAGTTCTTTTCATATCTCACAAGCAGTGCCTGCTTCAGGATTTTATAATCTTCCTGGTCATCTCTTGAGAGCTTTACATATACATCGTAGGCCACACCTCTCAATCCCTGAGATAGTTTAAGACTCCACTTTTCTTTCACTAAGCCATAGGTAGTGGCAAGTCTTTCGTATCTATCCAGGTACGACTCAATGGCGTCTTCTTTCTCAACAAATGGGCCCAGATGAAAATTCATGAACCTACTTTAGGTGCTCTGGATGGAGCTATTTTCAGAGTGAGGTGAGCTACCACCATTATTGCCAGTATTTGCCTGAATTTCAAGCTCTTTTAATCTCAACTGATGGTCTCTCTCTGCTTGTAATTTCCTTTTCTCAGCTTCAATTTTCTTTGCCTCATTTTCAGCCTCCCATTTCTTGGCTTCAATGTCTAATCTTTTAGTTTCTCTTTCAGCTTCTGCTTGCAACCGCCTTTCTTCAGCCTCAAATTTCTTTGCTTCTCTATCAGCCTCTAATTTCAACTTTCTTTCTTCCCTATCCATGTGTTTGTCCACTTCTGTTGGGATATACTGAGTGAGAGCATCACCTGTCATATTTAATTCCTTACCCATCTGCATGATCGCAGTTCTCAACTTCACTAGATCAGCCATGGCGTTACTTAGATAGGGTATGTAAATTAACTATATCCAAATATTATAATTAAACTTAATTAATTTAAATGAACAAATAATTTCCGTGCAACTTTGTGAGCATCAACTATTTACTGAGTACTAAATGGTACTCCTCCTAAGAAAACATTTTTACAAAATCCTATTATAGAATTTTATTTCAAAAATTTGTTTCTTTAGTTATCTATGGGTGGCACAAGATAGAGTGTAGATAGATGAATAGACTAAGTATGGCTCAAGGTATACTGAAATATCCCAGGAACGAGCCCCCAGTGTGGCGTAAGGTTTTTATTGGCTCTAGGATCAGTATAGTACTGACAATTACAGAAATAGAATTTCTGCAGAAAGTGGTGAAGTCCCAGTGTCTGAGAGAACTACTGGTATCACAAATTAGTTACGGCTGTGAATGTTCTGATCTCGAAAAATTAGTAGAGAGGAGACCGACATAACTCGCCACCTCCGCTGTGTAACTAACTGTGATATTAAGAGAAGGAAACATATTTTACTTAACAATGATAAAATTGACAAGTCGTTCAAATACAATTTCCTTATTATTTATTTAGTATATACACTATCTACTCTTGTGCTGAAGGGTGAATGTTGAAAAATGGAATGTAATGGATTGGTAAGTTTACATATGATTTACAAATATTTATATTTATATAGATATGTAAATATATTACAACAAGTTTTCCAATTATAGGAACAAAAATTATATCAGCTGTGCTGTTATTCAATTATAGTACATGTATCCGCTGTGCTGTTAATTACGTATATAACATTTATTAGCTATGCTGTTAATCTTGTCTCTTTCTACGCTAAATCTCTTTTTCGTCACTGACAGTTAATTTGCTCACAATGTTGACAGAAATGGTACTAATGTGTACTCATCTCTCAAAACGTTCTGTTCTCCTTTGTTTGGTTCACACAACAGCTGCTGAGGATCGTTACTTTAGCCCACCCAAGACTGAGGGGGACTAAAGATATAGCTTCTGTGCAATCTCTATGCTCCTGCGACGTTCCAGGCAGCTGGAATGACGACCCACGATCTCAGTTTTGATGACACGAATAAAACCCTCTAAGATTTAAACAGGCCAGGTTTTGATCCGACTATTGAAGCAGGCTGCAGGTCAATGCACTCAGGTAAGCAATAAATCAAGGTTGACAGCTTTTCCTCTTCAGTCGGTCGGTATCTGGCTTCGTGTAGCGTTGCGTGTTTTAGCATAAAATTTCGCCCGATTATATAGGCAGGTGAAAGCGTTTGGTTGGTTCCTGGCGGGGCAAGCTGATTGGCTGTCTGCAGTTTGGTCTCATGCCTCGTACAGGCTAATTTTATTCCGTTTTTCCGCCATATTGCGTGAACAAGATGGCCGCGACCCACATCCGAAAAAACAGGGCTTAAGTTTTATTTTATTCTGTCTCAGAGACTGGTGAACGTTGCTCGTTGATTGGTTGAAGCAAATTTGTATCTCGACATAGAGATTTAACAAAGTAGTGGGTTTACATTCTCGTTTTCACGACACCATTTATATTGAATACCTTTACATTTACACTGGTTAAAAGTTGAATAATATAATAAGTATGTACATCAGTTCTATCACCATCCCCTCCCTGCTCCATATGGATCTTGAGACTATCTCTGCTTTTGGTTCTCTATGAGAAACCAGCATTCACTGTCAGCTGTCACCAGCTCTTGCAGTGGTGGTTCATGAAACCATTATTCTATAAACTGAGGCTGCCAGCTTCAGATGTCTTGGACATTTGTTACCAATTTTCACATGTTAATAAATGCAAAATATAGAATTTTAAAATGTACAACTCACCCTAAAGTCTCTTTAGGAATAATGACTCCTGACTCAGAGAAATAGTTATGTCAACTTGTTTAAGATGCCTCTTACATGCGGTCTGGTGCATTACTTTACACTAGGCTCCCACTCTGACTGTGTTTCAGACTCCAATGATTCTGGCTTTCTGTGTTAATGTAGGTTGAAATTTCCTGGGATTTAAAGTCCACAAGATGCTCAAACAAGTTCCAGTCCGAAAATGGAATTCTGATCTTATTCCTTACGCTTCCTAGCTTGTTGTCTTCTCGAAGAGGTGAATTTCACAGTGCTCTAAACCGGCGAAAGTGTCAGATAATATTTAATTTCCGTCTCACGCACTTGGTTGTTACTATCTGACCAGGCTCCAACCAATCATTAAGTTAAGTGTTGTTTATAACATCTAGAAATGCTCAGCCAAATGTATTCAATCATGCGTTTTATGATAACTTTCCTCATGGAATTTTCTGTGTGACTTTGTGAAATTTTATATGAGATAGTGTGATTGATACATCTTAACTGTTATGGCTCGGTTATTCTAAATAAGGCTGAGGATTTCTGAAGCAATGCGAGGATGACTCAAGCCACGCCCACACAGGGCTATTTATGTATATGGGTTACTACTGTCACGCCTGCTGTTCTCTTATCGAGTTTAGAATGTTGTAGTGAGTGTGTATAGGTACAATCACACACCACAAGTACACACATCAGAGGCATGGAGCATTGAAACTACAGGTGACAGTTAATGACGGTTTATTACATCACAACACGTTAACATCGAATATACATAGTCAAATTACAATTCACAATAATAACGTGCTATACTTCTCAGAATCATCAAGATACTACAATATCAATGGCCTCCTTAAAGATATTCCTCATATCAGAGCTATAATAATGTAACAATGGATCCTTTAGCAAACGGTTATCATCACCGTGCTAACAATATATAAATGGCCTCCTTAAATAATGGATCCTTTTAGCCAACGGACATCATCGCCGTGCTAAATAATATAAATGGCATCCTCAAGATACTTCTTACATCAGCGCTATAATAATGTAACAATGGATCCTTTAGCAATTTCTCACAAAACTGCACACCCGGCAGTTTGCAGTAATCTCGCCTTCACTCATCTCAGCGCGATTATATAACAATATAAGTTAATGGATCCTTACATCTCAAAATACTCACAATACATGTCTTCACATCTCAAAATTATCCTCTCTCAGGAAATAATGGCCTACATAAATAATGGCCTCTTATCTTTAGCACTGTACAGGCATACTATCGAAAACACACAAGGGATGACAACTTAAGTCCATGCCCAAAAACTCTCTCCACCAGACGGCGCCGGGGATCACCCATCTCCCGCCTAAACAGTCACGAGACTCCGCTGTTCAAAAACACAGCTCAGTCTCCATACATACACGGGGCTCAACACCAGAGCTAAACACCCATAGCTCAAAACAGTTCAGAGTGAATACATCTCCACAATTGAACCGACCAGCGTTCGCCACGCTTTTGTGACATTCAAAATTTCTCGAACATACGAGAAAATTCCCCTATCACAATTTAACCTAACATCATAGATAATCAAGCATCATCATCATCAGTTTCCATCTCCACAACGAAGGTTGGCTGTAATGGATCTCCAACGTCTTCTGTCTCTTGTCTTGATGGTGCACTCTGATAGACTCTTTCCTGTCCATCTCTTGATGTTGTCTTCCCACTTATAGCGCTGTCTTCCCCTTGCACGTTTGCCTTCAACTCTCCCTTCTGTTATGGTCTTCTGCAAGGTGTTATGCCTTTTTATGTGGCCAAAGTATTTTAGCTGCCGAACTTTTACCTCCCTCATTAGTTCTCTTTTCATACCTAGATTTTCTAGGACCTCCTTATTTGTTTTCATCTCTTTCCATGAGATACGCCCCATTCTTCTATATATCCACAATTCAAGAGCCTCAATTCTTTCTTCCAAATGCTTATTCATCGTCCATGTTTCTGCACCATACAGAAATGCAGAATATATATAACACTTTATGATTCTCAGTTTTAATTTGTGAGATAATTGTTTAGATGTCAGTATATGTTTCATGTTATTGAATGTAGCTTTGGCCATTCCTATTTGTGGTGAAGTGGGATGTTATAAATATTTATAGGGGACTTAGTGTACTGACTGAGATCAGCTGTGAAGGTATCTATATCTAATAAGAGTAGTGTATTATAGATAACCTTACTTGCTGCCACATATATATATCTCAGTCAGAATTATTCTGGAATAGTGTGATGACTACGTTGTATGTCTAGGGTATGTGTATGATGAAGTGTAAGTCATAACAACAACAGACAGATAAACAATTTAATTTATTCCACCACACTTGACAACACTGTGACACTCACATACATATAAACACGGAGTCACTGATAACTTTTCAAATAACAATATGTATTCATTGCTGTCATGAATGAATATGTGTCCTGATTCAAATACAAAGGGAACCAGGAATCACAATCAATTTTAATTACAAGTTATATGTACAGAATTTATCAATATGAATATATTGTAGTGACATATATTATTAAAAGTATCCTATGTGTGTCAGTTGTGTAGTAGTAATATGAGGTAATACTGGTTTTGTTTTGTTCAAGCTCTGTTGGTATTTGTCATCATGACTTCAATAGTTTGTCTTTATGGGAACTAGTATTGGAGATGTTCTCAGTTCCTGATATTAAAACAATTTACTTCCCCTCTTAAGTTTATGTTACAATGTTATTTTAAGATGGGGGTACATAATTTTGAGCTCAGCTGGCCACATCAGCTTATCTTGCGTGATGGCGGCAGGAAAAGACTCCTCTGCTCGATTTCTCCCCTGGCTCTGGAGACACCTCACTGATAGCTAAATGGACCAAGGAGTATGCTGTCCGACTCTGGATTCAGCAAAGCTCTGACCAGGTGCTGCTCAATACCATCAAGACCACGGTCCCTGAAAACAAGAAGGATGTACCTTCTACTTCATAACTAATTGATACTCTCTTTTTACACTGAGCACAATACATCACAAACATTGAGTTCAGAGCGTTAGGCCAACTGTCAGCTTCATCTGAAATACTTTATACCAGTATTAACCTCCTTAATGGTTACTACGCCTCTGCACTTCCAGCATTATTTCTGTCTAATCAATCATCTAGGTGTCAGTGTACTGTTTGGCCATTCCATGCCGTTTTACTTTCCTCCGACACCTTCTGTTCAGGCTGGAGCATTATAGGCTTTACATCATGTTTGCTACTGAACTACACATATATACAGGCATAAATTAACAATTCACATTCAATTTTCATTAAAAGATACTGAATGTTTCAAGCTTACCACAATTCATAGAATAAACACAGATACGTTGACTAGCAATGAATTCTGGCACAAATACTGGCACAAATTCCCATCTGCTTATGTTCCAGGCTTTTATTTAGCAAAAATATGAGCTGGCTTCAACGCACTGTCGCTTTATCAAGCTTATTTGAACTAGTGGTCTCGAACTAACGCTCCTAAGTGATTATAGTGTGCAGATCTGTTCTAATAACAATTTTTCATGAACAAAAATAACAGGGCAATCCACATAGGACGTCAGTAAACTCACGACGTATAAAGTCAATGAGTCTTGAAACAGCCGTTGACGTTTTTCTTCATTATTTATTATGGACGCCACAGTGACAAAATGGTTACGCAAATGTGTAGGCACATCAAACAGTCATTATCACAGCAACATTCAATACAGCAATAGACGGTAGACAGCATTACAATGATGAGTCAGATGCATGTTATATTTCATAGTGCTGTAAATGTAGTCAGGTGGAAAACTCCATCCTTTTCTATAACAGCCAGGAGATAACCAGATGTATGAGATCAGTTCACTCTCCTTAGTTTGACTTCAGCAAGACAGACACGTCTGCCGAAGTATAAATAATGTCCACAAAAATATCCTCTAGATAATAAAGGTTTTCCAAACCTAGTTCATTTAACAAAGTAGCAAGTAATGGTCCTTGGTACATGCATCAACCGATGCAGTACAATGCAGCGACATGTGAGCTGGGAAAAACATCTCGTGACGACGACTTTCGAAGACAGGCTATGAATCGAAATCGCTCACGACCCAAAATCGATAGAGTTAATGAAAAAAGTCAATTTACCTTGCTTTCATGAAATACACAGAAATATCACGCCTCCCGACATGTGGGAAACACTAGAGGTATTATCTCGAATAAACGAAATATCCATTAAGAGGACTACACATCCCTGACAGAACAAAAAATAGCGGAGATCCCCTCTTCAACGAGGCATCTCTTTCGCCATTCCAAATCGCTCACTCCACTAGTGGTGGGCGGAAACCGATCGACCAAACAACAAGACAAGTCATGCGCAGTCCAGCGCAAAATGACCACAGCTCAAACTTAACTGCATTCGATACCAACGCGAGAAGACAAATGCTTACCGAGAAAAGTGACTATAAATTTCAAGCAGTTGTTGCCCTTGCGTTATAAAACAGACATTGAAACAAAACGATGTTGCGAGAATTTATCACGCAACAGTACCAAATTGGTGCCCTGGCCTTGATCTACTGACAGATAGTTAAGTTGGACCGGCGCAGAACCCTAGTTGTTGTTGCAAGCGTTCCTTGACGATTTAACTATCCCTCTCTTTACTCTTTATTTTCCATGCCTGTTAGTTCTGTTGGCTTGTAAACTTCCTAAATTAATAGGATTAATTTACACACGATTTTACTGCAGATATTGATTGTTACCTTTCTGTTAGCTCAATTTTCATCCAATTATGCAGTGTTTAGCGTTTCTATTGTGAAGTGTAATGTATTAGTATGCGCTTTGGACTATAAACGTGGAATTTTCAATTTTTGCAGTAAAATTGCATAAAATTCAAAGAGTAAGTGTGTCCTGCTACTCGACTACACGTCTTTGTTTAGTGAAAAACTGTTTCCGTTTTACCATATCCCCCACTCAATAAATTCCTCTTTCAAAATGTAAGTATCGTACGCACAGTTTAAAACCAATAAACCCCACCACTATTAGATTTGAATATTTGCCTAGGACAGGGGCAAAAACCGTACCACAACGGAAAAATTATACAGGTAGGAAATATAACATTTACTTGTAAAATCTATTAATAACATCTGCCTTACAAACGTTTACTATGACAAGATATACGTAGCTCTTGACTTGTTCCAGGATTTTCCCCATTTACGCTTATCTTTAATGTGGGTTTATCGTCTGTTTTGCTAATTATCATAGTTTTTGTTTTTCTCAATATTAATGTGGAGTCCATATTCATGACTTATACTGTTCACTTGCTTCACTAGTTCTTGTAACTCCTGTTCGCTTTCAGCTAACAACACGGTATCATCTGCATATCTAAGGTTGTTTATTGACCTTCCACTGATGTTCAGTCCTGGTATTTTCCTGTATCTGTTTGAAATTTTTTTTTCGGTGTATAAATTAAATAGGCAGGGGGACAGCACACAACCTTGTCTGACACCTCTTTTTATGTCTATGTATGGTGAATAATTCCTTCCCGATCTTACTGTGGCAGTTTGCTCCCAATAAAGGTTACTGAGTATTCTTATATCTTTTCCATCAATACCTATGTCTTCGAGGCATTCAATTATTTTCTCATGATGGACTCTGTCAAAAGCCTTCTTATAGTCAATGAAGCACATATACATACTTTTTTGGACCTCTGTATATTTTTCTGCTAATATTCTTAGGCAACATATTGCCTCTCTTGTTCCACTGTTCCGTCTAAAACCAAACTGTTCTTCTTGGATTTCGCTGTCTACTTTACTTTTTATTCTTTCCTGTATGATTTTGAGCAGTATCTTAATTGCATGACTCATCAGGCCGATTGTTCTGAAGCCTGAACATTCTGTTGCATTTGGTTTTTTGGGCAATGTTATAAAAACTGATGTCTTCATGTCGTGTGGTATATATCCTGTATTGTATATATCGTTGCATATTTCTGTGATTGTATCTATACCAAAGCTCTCCAGAGCTTCTATCATTTCAATTTTTATGTTATCCATGCCTGCTGATTTTCCTTTTTGTATCATATGAATGGCATTCTCAACTTCTGATCTGAGAATTTTTTGGGCCTTCATTAGAATCTGGTGATGGTTTTTTTACCTCTGTTGTCCTCGAATAGTTCTTTTACGTACTCTGCCCATCTGTTTGATATGTCTTTCTCATCAAGTAATATTACACCATTTTTGTTCTTGATACAGTTTCCTCCTTGTGCAAACCGCGACTGATTTGATAATTTCTTTATTTATTCATGCATATCTCTTGTCATGTGCTTTGCTTCTAAGTCTTCTATTTCCTTGCATTTTGTTTCTATCCACCGTTCTTTTGCTTCTCTACACATAGTACGTATGTCATTGTCTATTGTTTTTATATTCTGGAGTGTTTTTTGCTTTCTTTCGGCCATTTTATTCAAGATGTCATCTGTCATCCAAATTTGATTTTTCTTAGACTCCTTTTTAGGTAAATTTGCATTTGCTGATTGTATGCTTGTTTTTAAGCATTCCCATTTTGCGGTTGCTTTTTCTTCTGGGTTTTCTCTTCTATACTGCTCCATGCTTTCTGTCAATAACTGTTGATATTTATTTTTGACGTCGATTAAATATTTCTGTTTTATATCTGGTTGTTTCAGCGCTGATATTTCTATCTGGGGTTCCTCCTGTCTTCTGTTTCCTGCTCTTTTCAGCTTTATATTTACTTTGATGACGACTGGATTGTGATCTGAATTTATGTCGGCGCCAGGATGTGTCTTTGCACTTGTGGACACTGTTCTTGAGTCTATGGTTTATCATGATATAGTCCGATTTGATTTCGTGTTAAATCTCCTGGGCTTTTCCATGTGTATAATTTCCTTGGGTGGTGTTTCAAAAAAGGTGTTACATATGACCAGCTGGTTTTTCTTCACAGAACTGGATAAGTCCTGTCCTCCTCTATCATTTCTTGTCCCTAATCCATACTGGTCCAACTATTTTTCTTGTATTTTCCTTTTCCTACTTTTTGCATTCATATCACCCATTACTATCAACACATCTGTAGATTTTGACTGGTTTTTAAGTGTGTGTTGTAGCTCTTCATAGTATTTCTTCTATTTTTTTCTTCCTCGCTGTGATCTTTAGTTGGGTGCATAAGTTTGTAAGAATGCACTGATGAATGTCGACTTGGCTTTGCTCTCAGGGCACTTTAGTAAACATCATTCTGTCATTGTGGTCCAGTATCTCCACATACGTATTTTTCTAACTCCTTCCTTTATCAACATTCCCTACCCCTCTTTCATGTTTTTCTCGCGCCTGAGTGTATAAGCGTGTTACTGGTCTCTTTTTATGATAGTAGCCCTGATCCAAAAGTCTTGCCTCTGCAACAATTCCCAGTAATATCACGAGTTTCAAGTCTGTATTGCTTCTAAAATATAAGAATTGTCAAGCTTTCCTTCCTTCTCCGTTCAGAGTTCTACAACAATTCCATGTTCCTATTTTTTAGGCTTCTCCTACTAGTTTTTATAGTGGTCTTTCTCAGAATGCTCCCTTTCAACAGAATTTTAAGGAACACTCGTCATTATGTACTTCCTTACTCATTAGAGGAGTTGCCTCTTCCCTTTTAATTTGTACAGTAGATTCTTCCCCAGGGTACAGATAGTTCTCTACATATCGGTTCTTATCTTGTTCTATTGTGATTCCATTACGTTCTGTAGTGAAGTACGTGGTAAGGCCCCCAACACTCTTCCACGGTGGCTAGCCATTGTCTTTTTCTATGTCCCCGACACGCCTCTAGTGCGCCACACACACTTTTGCTGTTTCGCTTTGGTGCGAAGCCCCATTGATCTTACTCAGATTCCTCCGCCTCACACACCGTCCTCAGTCCTTTGTGTACTAGGGATTAGGACATTCCCTTGAGTAAGATTTGCTCCTGACCTCCCACCCATGTTAGTTTAAGCCAGTTCACACAAGACCTGTTTGCGCGGGATGTGGCCACGCGCGCGTACCACACAGCGGGTATTCGAGGGAGCCATTACAATGAAGCTAGATAAAGAGAGGTGAAACCAAATAGGATCCTGACTATCCTAAATAAGGACATGGCTGCTTATCTTCACCGAGAGGTACTATCCCTCTTCTCCATTGTATCCAACATCCTTAATCAAGCAACGTAACCCAAAAATCGAATCTGTTACACCCAACATTTACAGGATCACTTCCCCGTTCATAGGATTTTACTACTCTCCAGTTTTTGCCACACCCGCCCGGGAAAAAAAATGATTTATCATTTTTTTTTTTTTGAAAATTAAAGTCCCAAAAATGTATAGGTTAATAAAGATAATTATGATATCATATGGCTAACCAAAAATTGTACCTATAACAAGTCAAAATAGTACATCTGACAAAAATATCAGCAATAAATTTTGTTAAAATAACAACTAAAAGCATTCAACAAAATCATACAAGACATACCAAAATTAATCTAATACACAACAAGCTAAGTACATTTTAGTACAAGAAACAACAAATAGTAAGTGAAAGAACAAGATCAAGCAAAAAAGAAGAATGATCTGTAGTAAGGAAAGTAAGAAATCGGAAAATAAAGAGAAACAATCAACAACACCACATAATAACCAATAAGTAAAACAATTTCATGTAAAATAATACAAATACCATACTAGTTATATTATATCAAGCTATATAATTAACTTAACAATCCAACGAATGAAAGTATAAATTATCGAAAGAAGAAGAAGTATACAAGTAGAAATAAAGAGGAATGAAGATGTTTATAAACGGAAGTATAAACAAGATATGAACAACATATCGAAAAGACGAAACAAAAGATAAAATGAAATAAAGAATAGTCATCAAAGACGGATGGAAATCAAAGGCATGAACACAGAGATAGTCAATAACAATACATCCTAATAATGTTTAGATCAGACAACGTATTTCAAAAATAAATATAAAACATGATCGACGAGGCATACCAGAAAACAAAATGTCAAAAGTATATCTATACTAAACACCACAATAGGAATAGTTTATAACTAAACAAAGCCTAATAAGTAATTTAACTAACTTACAAAAGTTATATATATAACTAAAATAAATTATAGACATCACACAAACATATAATAGCATTGCGATAACTAAAATTTACTTAACGCACAATTCAAGCGTTAAATAAAAATACATCATAATATCAAACAAAACAACTTTTCAACGAAATAATATCCCTTTACTTATCAATCATAGTGCATAGTCAAGCGCTGCGCGCACAACAAACAAATTACAATGCCAAAAAAAAAAAATACATTTTTTTTTCAAATTTACTATACAATATATTTCAGAACGATAAGTTATCAAAAAATAAAATTATTATTTTTAAGTAATGTCGAAGTTATAACTAATAAACTAACAATGAAATTAAGCTTTCAACAAAATGAGAGGAACATAAAAATATCCTATCTCTAAAAAAACACGTTTAAATCAAAACATGTAAGTTTCCCCCCCCCCCCCCCCCCACCCAAAAAAAAAAAAATACGTCTCAAAAAAAAAAAGAAAAGACACCTAAGAAAAAACACAATGTCGTCTGTATTAACGAACTTTCAAATATATAAACATAACATAATGTATATAGAGTATGTATTATAACAAATCTGTCCATATTCTACAAACAAACAATAGTATCAGATGTGTCTATCCATTTTTACAAAAAAGTTTAATTTAACTTATAAGTTTTAATTCTGACTGACAATAGCGTTTAGCTTCAGTGTTATTTAACTGTAAATTTATATCTTACTCAGCGTGATATGATATATATTATAAATAAATCTAAAATCTATTGGTTACAATAAGATTATGATCAAAAAATGGTTCTATAAAAAATATTGCAAAGGTTTTTTTTTTTAAAAATATAGGTATACAATTCACAATGAACCCCCCGATCATTTCTGAAACATGCAATAGTATTAATTTTATAAATTCATGTTGTTGACAACTTGTTTAAATATATAAATTCATATAATATCTGTATGTTAATATGTAAAACAATTATGTATCAAAATATGGAAAAAATTCAAATTAGGAAAAAAAATAAAGTTACACTATTACATAACTTCATCCAGAAAATGAGTTTGTGCTTAGGGCTGGCAATCTCATCATGTACAAAAAAACTTATCCTAACAATTACAGCTGCTAACCAAAAAAATATAAAGATAAATGATTATGATCCAAAATGAGCAACAGTTTGAAACAGTATTTTCGCTGCATATCATCACAAACGTACATACAAATCATTACCAACAGGACATATTACACATGATCAAAACATATTGCTATGTATACAAATGGCATATAAAATAGACCATTATCAAAAAAAGTCATATATGTCACGTACAAAAAAAAATATATATATTTAGCAATCAAATGATGCATAAAGATGAACAATCATAATGTTTTAAAGAAATTACTAATAATTTTAAAATACAAAACGCAAATACTATAGTTATTATATATAGAAATACAATAACATGTACTATACTAAAAAAAAAAAAAAAATCAGACGAAAAAATCTTCCAACGTTTTGCAAACATGTCGTGACCCTGAAAATGGTGAACGCCATCAAATGCTTTCAGTAAGACGAGGATAGGCTTCGCTTGATATGAACACTCGGGCGTAAAAGGTGACACTACATTCTTCACCGATAATGTAAACATGAGCGCTGATCATCGCAAAGTCGAATGCTGCGAAACAATGCACATGAAACTTTCTATTATAATCATCTGTTAGATTTAATGAGGAAAAATCGGATAGTCAATATCACATTTACCTAACCCTTTGTGGTTGTGTAAAAGTTACTGGCCCCTTTTTACAACCTCAGCAAGCCTTCCTTAAACGTGTAGACATCACAGAGCAGGCTTAGAGACAACTTGACCGTAAAACGAAACGTCGTCTCTGCTATGTTGGTGGAAAAAAATACACATCACCAGAACGAGATGCTCTTTCGATATTACAAGTATGACAAGCAATAGTCTTATTACTTTGCTTGTTAATAATTTTGCTCTCATGTGAGTACAGCTAACCTGTGGCTTGCGATTTTCTATAATAGCTGTTGAGAACATTGTTACATTTGTTCTTTTGAAACAGTTGTACTGATTTAAATCCCAGTTAGTATAGTTACGATTAACATCTCCTTTTAGAATAAAAATGTCTACTAGATAGAACTTGCTTTTTATCAGAAAAATTTTACCAGATTGACAGACTTTCATACAATTATCTCTACTATAATTTCCAAAACTCTTAGGATCACGATGTTGAGATCTGTCAAATTGTTTTCTTGTTTTTTAGGAGAAGAAACGTTACCATATGAAGAACTCCCTTGGTACTTTCTAACCTCAGGGTTATGTCTCCTATCAAACTGTATTTATCTTTGCTTGTGGCAATGTGTTTAACAAATGAGTCATACTGTCTGGACTGGGTATGACTAGAAGGTTTGATAGTCTCTTTATTGTTTTTCACAAAATTTGTTTTCTTCCTGGAACAAGGAGTGCTATCTTTATTCCCTGTTATCAATTTATCAGAGTTTTCAATAAATACCTGGTTGGTTTTTAACACCCTGACTTGAAATTTATTAATGTTTCTTTCGTTATCTACAGGACTGGCTAATACTGTAGACTTTCCTTTGTTACTTTGCCGCCAGGAATCAATATTATTAGAATCATCGGTATTGCGTGGAAAGATATATTTTCCACGAAAAGACCTATGTCCACTATTCTTGACCTTAGAATCCGCAAAAAGTGTATAAGGCTGGCTTTTTGCTTTAGTGCTCTGATGATTAGCAACTTTCTGTCTTTCGCTGTCAACATTGACAGAAGACCACATTTTGCTATTCAAGACTATGTCAAGCAGCCTATCTACTCTTTTCCTTGATTCTGCAATCTCAATGTCTTTAAGTGCAATATGTTCACTTAATTTCTTATTTAAATTCTCAGCTCTTAAAACTTTGCAGCTTTCCTCTGCCAGTAAATTCTCAACCTTAATCAATTTGTCTTTCTCCACCATTAACTCTTCCCCTCTCTCTTTATCATCCCTCTCAATCTGACTATCATAGCTATTCGTAAGCCTATCAACCTTCACTAGGGATATGGTATCCTTTTCTTCAATTTGGCGACCAAAAATCGCCTTGTCACTTAACAGATCAGTAAGTGTTTCATTACACAACTTCTCATATTTCTTAATCTGAACTTTTAATTTTCCACAAATCTCCCTCTTCTCTTGAACTTCTTGAGTTAGATTTCTAACTTCGCCATTTTTATTTTCCATCCGAGCTTCCATCTCTTTAATTTTGCACAATGCCGAGTCTAATGCTGCTCGAACACAAGCAAGCTCAGAATTTGATTTACATAAATCACCTGTAAGTTTAGTCACTTTTTTTCTGTAGCTTATTCACTTCAGCAGTACTTTTTAAGCAACTTTCCCTTTTCTCCTGTGTACTCTGTTTTATGTCTCCCATTTGCTTCTCATCCTTTAACTCTTCTTTCTGGTCACTATGCATGCCGTCGCGCAATAACGTACGCATACTCTTCAATATGTTATCACGTTTAATACCAATATGATTGTCCAAAACAGACGAAGGCCCATAACCAACAACCTCGCTAGATCCTTAGCCATACTCAAATGAGCAATGGACTGAAATCTATTATCATCAAAATCTCTTAGAGCTCTCGACGCACTGACCAAAAACCTGTCCATAACATGTGCCTCAAGCTCTGGGCCTTTTAATCTCTGAAATTCTGTCCCTTCTTCAAACAGATATTCTAATAAAGGCCTCATATCCTCAGGATCTGTATCACAATCCATAGTGACCTGCTTACTTAGTCAACTATATATGTATTAAACAAACTTGCACCTCACAAAACCAATTATCTTTTCAAGAAATTGCCATTATTTCTCAATTACTGTATCATCAATTCCTGTACATAGAACCTTTATATATATTACTCATGCATCATCATATTCTATAATTAATCGATATAATTATCGACAACAAAAACGACAGTTATTAACAGCATAAGCAATACTTAGTATAGGCAGGCTTGCCGACATGCACAAAGTTGCACAATTTACACACAACAAAAACCACTTATCTGCAAATAATCCCGTCCTTTCCGCCAACACACTAGATATCACAAAGTTTCTGCAGATAAAAACACTCCATCGCAGAAAGGTACTAGAACTAGGGTCTCTTCTCTTCAGGTTCTAGCCGCAGTATAGAATGTGCTCAAAAATGCATCAGATGACAGGAACCGGAGCACAGCAAATCCGCAACTCTTGACTTGAGGTATACGTGCAAACGGACTCTCCAAAATACTGCACGTATAGCTGAACCTGTATATGGAAAGACTGGAAAAGGCACTGTAACTTTTATGGCATGAATGTCGCTGGTATCGATCAAATATTGAATAATCTAATCTACTCCTGTAGTCCCCCTCTCACATGCCAACACAAATACTGTCAAAGTCTACTTGCTAATATTAATACCAAAAATTGACTGGACATGCTGAACATCTGCAATTACTGGAGCTAGTAATGCTGTAGGTCTTACAACGCGAATGTATGAGGTATACGATCCAAAATGATGACCTCCTTTCACATGCCAACACACTAATAAGACGTGTGTGATGTGAAGTATTTGGTTTCCTTGAATGCGCCACACAGGCAGATCATTAACTAGGTCAAAGTTCACTTTACTCTTGTCACGAGAATGTCGTGGTAATCGATCCAAAATGAACTGGCCACCAACATATACATCAACTGATAATGGTTTGTTTGGGTATATACCAACTGTTAAGGCTCTCGGTCGAGGTATTCTAAATAAGGCTGAGGATTTCTGAAGCATGCGATGATGACTTCAAGCCACGCCCAACACAGGGCTATTTATGTTATATGGGTTACTACTGTCACGCCTGCTGTGACTCTTATCGAGCATTTAGAATGCATTGTAGGGTGGGGGGAGTGTATTATAGGTACAATCACACACCACAAGTACACAATACATCAGAGGCATGGAGCATTGAAAACTTACAGGTGACAGGATTACTGACGGTTTATTTACATCACAACACGTTAACATCTGAATATACATAGTCAAATTACAGTTCACAATAATAACGTACTCCACTTCTCAGAATCATCAAGATACTACAAATATCAATGGCCTCCTTTAAAAGTACTCCTCATTTCAGCGCTATATAATGTAAAACAATGAGATCACTTTAGCAGAACGGTTATCATCAGACCGTGCTAACAATATATAAATGGCCTCCTTAAAGATACTCCTCATATCAACGCTATAATCACTGGTTTTTAGCAAAACGGTTATCATCGCCGTGCTAAATAATTATAAAAATGGCCTCCTTCAATAATGGACAATCCATTTAGCAAAACGGACATCATCGCCGTCTAAAATAATATAAAAAATGCGGCATCCTCAAGATACTTTCTCATCAGCGCTATAATAATGTAACAATGGATCCTTTAGCAATTTCTCACAAAACTGCACACCCGGCAGTTTGCAGTAATCTCGCCTTCACTCATCTCAGCGCGAATTATAATAACAATATAAGTTAATGGATCCTTACATCTCAAAATAACTCACAATACATGTCTTTCACATCTCAAAATTATCCTCTCTCAGGAAATAATGGCCTACACAAATAATGGCCTCTTATCTTTTAGCACTGTACAGGCATACTATCGAAAACACACAAGGGATGACCACTTAGGTCCATGCCCAAAAAACTCTCTCCACCCAGACTGCGCCGGGATCACACATCTCCCTCCTAAACATGTCACGAGACTCCGCTGTTCAAATAAACACAGCTCAGTCTCCATACATACACGGGGCTCAACACCAGAGCTAAAACACCATGAGCTGGCAAAACAGTTGCATAGTAAATACATCTCCACAATTGAACTGACCAGCGTTCGCCACGCTTTTGTGACTTCATTCAAAAAACTTCTCGAACATACGAGAAAATTCCCCTATCACAATTTAACCTAACATCATAGCTTAATTAAATCAACGTAACCCTAAAATCGAATCTGTCACTCTAACATTACAGAACAACTTTCCCCTTCATAGGATTTTACTCTCTACAGCCTCCTATCATCCATCCAAATTCTTAGAGCCTCCCTATCAGGCTTCCTTATTGTAAACTTTTTCCTTCTTTCTCTCAGCCTCCCAATTTCCTTTCTTAGCCTCCCTATAACTCTAAATGTAATCTTTTCTCCTTCTTTACTCAGCCTCCAATTTCTTAGCCTCCCTATAAGCTTTCTAATTGTAATCCTTTTTCTCCTCTGCTAATCTCCTATCTTCCCTCTCAATAATTAGTCACATCTGAAAGTACATTCTGAATCAGAACTTGCCCTCCATACTACCCAATTCTTTTGTGTGCCGTCCCTGCACAGAGCAGCAGATCTGAACTATGGCCAGACCTGAGCCATCTTTTCTCCTATTACAAAATTTATGAATCTTACAATATTAAATTAACCAAATATGACTAAAGTATTAACTATAGGCCACTGACAACTCGATTCCAATTTCCACAACTGATTATTTATAAATATTTGATGACAATTGGGATACCCTTTTTCTATGGTGGTGATAATACAAATCCCGGACAGAACCCCGAGATATAATAACCAATAATGTGGGTAGAATAGAGGTTTATTGTGTGTATACTTTACTCCAACTAAGTGTAAACAATGAGGTCCTAGCTGTGTAATGTCCTGAGTCTATTGTTTGATTAAGTTTGTGTTCCCAGGGTACAATACTCCGCTACCTCTCTGAATCTCACTCTGGGAAATTTTTTCTGGTATTTATATGGCTACGTGGTCCTAGTATGCAGTATAGTGATTGTGTCCAATAAAAACAAACACAATGTAACTCAACATAATTGAATTAAGTAAGACTGTGTGTAAATTTATTATATTAGGTAAAATAACAATATAAAATAAAATCCACCTTGTAACAGTAAAACAATTTAACAGTTACACAGAATTTAACAGTACCATTACATCAGTGAATGTAATAATTAAACAGACAAAATTATCCTTTAAACACCTGCATATGATGTCCATTAATCGATTTTAAGAACATAACCGAAATTAGGTGTGCATCTAATCTGCACTACATGTTGAATATTTGGAAAAGTCATGTATTAATGAATATGGACTAAGAGATAGAGGGTTTGTAATCGTGTGGATCATGCCCCCTATTCAATTTCAGATGATCAGCCGCAAAAGCTAAACTGATTGTCTTAAATACAGCGATGAGATCTACTGACTAAATCTAAAGAAATAACCAGATGTGATAGCTTGAGAATATTCAGATAAATAAGATAAATATGATCAGATAGATCCCCTGGATAGCATAAGATTAGAATAGGATACGAGTAAGCTAGCATAGATATAAGATAGATAGCATCTAGAATGTAGCCCAAAGATAGATAGATAGATAGACAATAGATATGGCTACCATACTGTTTCATTTGGCACTTCACTATGAAATTAACGTCTTGGGATGCTAACGTTTCCTTTCCATACGTAATATCCATAGCTCTCATTCTACATCAATTCTTCAATGTTCTCCCAAGAGAAGTCGATTCTTATGCCGAAGGACGGTCTGCTACGCTTGAGCCTACGACAGTTGCACCATACTCTTGATTTTGGAGCGATTGTTGGAACCAACTACTTGCAAAAGCAGTGTTTTCAGCCAACTGTTCCCATATGGACAGTAATGCAACTGAACTAATTTAGCATATATGTTTTATCTTACACATAAAAAACTAGATGGGGTATACAATGTTCTTCTAGTAACCTATTAACATTTAATGCAGAACATCCTATGGGTAAGTTTTCTCATTGTGTTAGTTTGTACACTTTTAAAGCATTGGCCCGAAAATACTGGCATAGCCTATGCCCCCGGAGTTCTTACAATCCGTACCATGCATGATTGCCGGATCCATTCTAGGTCACTATTACGAGGACTATCTTTCATCACCATCCAAGTCCTTATTTCAGTTCTCCAAATTAATCTGCCTTAGGCACTTTCCTACTGGTTTTCCCTCCTAAATTCTCTTCCGACAGGGTATGTCCAACAGAGTGACAACACTTCCTGATATGAATCACTAGCAATTGTGGCCTGTACAATGCGTAATGCAATGATCTAATAAACCTTTATTTGCTCTTACCGTCAAAGTACAGAATACAAACACCACAATCTCGCATCAAGAATTAGACTGGCGGATAATTGGTACTTCATGTTCTATTCAGGACCGTCTAACCCATCGTTCCAGAGGCAAAGTCCATTCAATTTCAATCCAACAATGCTTTTCATTCACATACAATCTCATATCCTGTCTGTGGTAAATTAGTTTTAGTTTTTTTCTCAAATTGGCGCACAATGGCCCTGAAGAAGGTTAATTTTTTGCCCCATCCTAAACTACGGAGCTTGACCAAGGCTCCAGGGGGACTTCCGACATTAAGAAACACGTTTCCAGAGAAAATTAAACTTTTTTATCCGAATCGGCTAATCAACACATTTGGATGCATTCAAAGTGGTTGTATTGTTTGTTCTGTCCCAAGTTTTATTTATACAATATCTTTATGTTTATTAACGCGCCCGGATTTTTAAATTTAAACATCTCTTATCAGTAAACATACAACTGGTTACACCTCTATCTTCCCGATAAACTTTTGAAGAGTTTAATATTCATTAGTCCCACCCCGTTATCACAGATTTGTAATTTTTTTAAGTAATTGTTAATTGCCTACATGTTCACGAACTAAAAATATTAGGAAAATAAATGTTTCTCTAACGTAAGCCAGGATAACTTATTATTAAGATGAAATTCTGAATGATCGGAGGTTTATATTTAACAATATTAAAACGCTGACAAAATTCACAGATCATTCCCTGACACTCCCTTGGTATTCTAAAATAACATTATCTAAGATTTTCAGGGGGGGGGGGAGAAACCAGAACACATCGATTTGAGCTATGCTTTTCGAATTTTTAAACCAGTAAACCACCTCCCTCGTCCTCTCCCCTAAGTCTAGGGGAACGTGGCAACATTTGGTTAGTTGCCAACAACTAATACGGCGTTTCTCCTTCTCATAAATATATTGTGTAAAGGGTAGAGCGTGTGGAGTTTGGTTTGGAAGGTGGGACATTAAAACGCTTTGTGCCTATATAGAAAATTTCATAAACCTTTATTTTAAAATGTCCTGCGTGTTAGGTTTTACGATGGCCTTGAGACAATTTTCAAAAACTATGTTAGCCTATCCTTAATAGATCCGTTTTACCTTCGTACGTTCCCAGAGATTGTTTTTTCAAGCGAGTAAATTTAACTTTGGCCTTCAGACCACAGGGCAAACATCTCGAACGTTTATTTATACCAGATTTAATAACTGTGGTAAGTGGCCTGCAAAAATTCAAATTATTTTTTGTCCAATTATTTGCGAGTAGGTTTTACCTATGCTCCTTGAACAAATTGCAAACATAGTAGCAAGTGTTTATAAAATTGGGAAATCAAACATTTATTAACTAGATTTGAATCGGGACCAAATTTGAGCAGTGAGTGTCTACACAGGGAACTCTACTACACCCAATCACAGAACTAGACAGAAGTATCATCATCGTCAATACACGATCTGCGTTCTTTGTATTCACAATTTGCGAACTTCACAGCGAAAATCGAGCTAGCGATATAGCGTTACTCTCTATCCAGATCATGGGGTATTTCGTTCTTTGCCATGCGCACTTGTTGTTTCATCGTAGCCACAGGTCTTGATCCCTTGATTTCTTTGCTACTCTTGATCTATGGCCTCACTACAAGATAAGTGGGACCCGATATAATTTAAAGTATTTTTGAGACCTTTAGTTCTCCAACGTTTGGCCCAATTAACTCATGCAGTGTTCTAAGGTCGGAACAGTGTTCTTATAGTCTATTCAGCCAAATATCTCTGCTTATTCTTCATACTCATCGCAAATTGCCATTCCCATACGGTCTTGTTACTTCGTCTCCAGTCTAGATCAGGTAAGGGTCATTGAATAAGGTCTGAATTCTGAGTCCAGCTATTCATGAGTCGCATATGGCAAGCCAGCCACTAACGAGAGTCTCTTAAATGAGGAGTCGTGCCCCAATCGTTAATATGGTTAGTCTGGAATGTTCGATCAATAGTCGAGAGCCTCCGCATAATAGTTCTAGATCCAGTATATTGTAAGACACTTGCGAGACCCGGATACATCCTAATGCGAACTCACTACAGTTAGGAGGCGATTCTCCAAACAATGAACCAATAGTCTTGCTTGCAAAGGCAACAGCAGATGGCCTTGCACAGTCCTTGTATTAGTGCTTCATTCTGATATAGCCCATCATGGATTGTTGTGTATCAACCGATTAAAGCTGGTCTTCAGTGCCAGTATGCTGGGTTGCCAAAAGCCTGCGTTGTCCATGACATAGACTCGATCAGAAAGCGTCTCAAGTGAACCAATCGAGACGAATTACATGTATAAATCCGGTTTGGATGCTGTAGATGTTTTGCTACGATTCAGTCTAATGTCCTAATATTTAATGATTTGTTTCTAGCAGTGACTTCTTCTCTCCCAGATGGTACCTCAAGTGGCACTCCAGCCTGTTCAATCAGAGACAAGATTGTCATGCTTCTGGAGACTTTCTGTGGTTAATTCTTCAGGGCTTGCTCTAAATCATCATCATGCTAACATTCTTTTTCGACCATAGGAGGCATTGGACTGACTGACGCTAAGCTACTGTTTTTTCTTCTAATAAGGTTCATGAAATTGTTTTTCCTGTCCAGCTCTGTGAATTACCTGCTAGATTTCACTTTCTTTGAGTAAACCGCTGGTAGTTATTAATGCTTTTTGCGCGTCCACTACTAGTGATTAGGCCATATTACAAGATATGATCCTTGTTACTATCTTGACGCAGATACTGATTATTTAAAAAATCATCATGCTTTCTCTCGCCTATTAGTTCCCAGAATCAGGGGCTGTAGCAAGTTATCGCGGAGGGGGGAGCTTTTTTCTGCGGAGGGGGGCTGTGGAAGTTTTACTATTGGCACATGCGGGGTGAGGTCGTACTGGGTCTTTGCTCCTTGGTGAAAGTCTCTAGCCTCAGTATTGACGTAAATCTTCCATTATGCCATACTTATCAGGGATAAGCAGATACATTATCATGCTTATTGTTCCAGAATGGTTTGTTCGTGCTCTATCTCCAGCTGACTCATGGAGTCAACGCTAGAGATCACTTCAATCAACTGACTTTTGATAAAATATGTGCTTCAATGCATAATAAAAAACATTCGTGACCACAGTTGGTAAACCCATGCATTCACAACTCGATATTGTCGTACGAGGCGTCACATGTAATCTCAATACGAACAGCGGTAGTGCTTTGTGATAAACGAGCGCAAAAGGCCGTGTGCATTCATCTATCCTTTTCCTACATTTCTTTCATATTGTATTTTCTCCGACATTTCTGCGTCTCTTTCATCTATATATTTGCGATCCAACATTTGCTAATAAGTCCAAGTTGTTATTACTCTCGACCGAGGTGATCATAAGGAGAACCACATTTGTTTCTTCCATCGGGAAAATAAAAGTCCTTTGATTGAGTCCCCCATAACCTGACATTATCGTTTGAAGCCCACATTGCATCGTGAGTAATCTGGTGAAAACACATCTTGGGTCATCCCAATCATACATCTGTGGCAAGCCTGTAATTGCTATTAACACCCCATTGGACGCCCAGACTTGGCCAGGTTAAAACTCCTCTGCTGTAATTGTGTTGTTTATCTTTGGTCGGCCGCTTTTCAGACCAAAACGCGTTTTGGTTTACCACATAGACGCCCGACTGGCCAGGTGAACAATAACACAATCAGACGAGATAATGTTGACGAGCAAATATGACAGCAACTTATGCCTTAGCCCGCCAATTATCTCCAGATCTGTTTGTCACACCACACCCCCGTTTGGACCTGACAGGGGGCACGAGCGATTCCTGTGAATGCGTGAACCCGAGGGGCTATTAAAGGAATGGATGGTAATGGGCCGGAGCTCTGTACAAGAAACCCTTATTGGGACTTGGCAGAAATTATAATACCGCTGTAGCTTGTCTAGAGCGAATTCAGTTTCAGTTTTTTATAATTGTGAGTGAGGCCAGAGAAACAAATCTCCTAAAAACGCCTAGCCTAAATACACGTGGTTTATTCAGTAGTGGAAAAATAATCCAGTTCTGTGAAGAAATGTGTTCTTAATGGATTTTTTTGCCCGAAGGGAAAAGAAGGTTTAGTAGAACTTAAATACAGATTATTCTTACATTTTTTATTAATTTTGTTTATTTTACACCTCCACAGCCTAAAGGTGCGTACCGATCGAGTTGTCAATTTTTTTTTTTTATTTCTTTTCAGTAAACTGATTTAATAAACTCAGCGATTTTACCTAGAAGGATGATATGCAGGAGATAGAGGTAATTACTAGTTCATACTTCACCTTAATCCATCCTCACAGACTCCCAAGCGCACACACACTCTCATGCACCAGCATATTTAAATTCCTTAGAATTGATACTCAGAGAGAGATCAATAATGAGCAGTTGTATGCATGAAAGTCAAACCCAGTGATGTTAAACTGGTGAAAACTTCCGACGCCTTTTGAGTGTGCTTCAGTTCATCCAGAAGTCCTGAAGTCTACCACGCAACGTGTTATGACGTCTAACCAGAACTAAGTTTATCCAAAACACGGACATTTGGGCAAGCAGGAATTCGCCATAGGACATCTTGCATTCCTCAAATTAAAGAGGAATAAATTGAAGAGTCTACACCCACAAGTCAGAAGGTGGACGCAGCATTTTTCGTGCACCCATATACTGCTGGCTCACAAAGTTTCAATACATCGTTATCACCAAGATCATCGTTCTCCAAGTTCTAATACAGAGTCACACATAAATTCAAATCACTCGAAAAGATCTTATTATCTGAAGTCAAGCAAAAGAGCTCATAAAAGAGGAATCGCATAATTTTATATACTAAGTGCAACACACTTCTTGAAGCGCATTCTATGAAGCAGACTCTAAATATATTTTATGAACATCACGACTACATACGCAAGATTTATGAGTCTACATTATCACTAACATTTCGTGAAAATATCCAGTCTGGCCAGTACCCTCGGGAGATTAGACATACAGACCCTTTTGTTCATATGACAGCAATTAACTGTCTTGATCAACACAACACAGAGGATTTACTCAAACAGTGAAGGAATATACATAAAATATCTCGTCCAGCGTTTCTCAGTGCGACAACAGTTTCGATCATCCGAACGTCCTCGGCCTTTAGAGATACTTCCACTCGACAAATAACGTGGTAATAACAATCTTGGGACAGTGGTATGCATACATGCGGAATCGCTCATATCAATGCAAAGCATTTACAGAGACACATGGACTGTGATAGTAATACTAATCACCATTTTGGTAACACGTATCATATCACATCATCATCATTTCGCTGTTGCACCCAGTTTCATTCTTAATTAACTACTACTTTAATTAACTGCAATTTATTATCTCATCTGTGTGTAATTGCGTGAATCGTCCTTTCACCATTCCATCACTTTTATACACCATTACTAACCCTATATGTGTGGATATTTCATTAATAAACCCAACGATCGTTTGATCATTATCTAGTTTGTTAATGTATCACTCCGTGCTGTCCTGTGTTACATATTCACTCAATAGGAACAATTTCTCTACTCAGATGAGGTTGGGGCTTTTTACTTTTTACTGGGATCTGAAGGGCAGAAGCTAAGATCGTGGGGAAACAGAACTCTTTCCATAATTAATTAGAAAACACTGTCCCAGTGGAAAGCATTCGCATTCCCCTGCCTTCTTGTCCCTATACTCGAAAGGTCTTTATTCTTTCTTAACGAGCCAATTTCTAGAAGACCTTATATCTAAATATCTCATTAGGACTCTTCCTGGGCAGACAACTGACTGTCGTAGTTTGCCCTCTGGTACACCCACAGTATCGACAATTGAGGACGTCGTCTTTGGGAATTAGTGGAACCCTGACTATAGAAAGTGTGAAAAATCACATTACAATTCCTGCAAAACAGTTTGCGAAGAATTGCAAAATTTGTTGGACCATTTTGTGAGGGATTACCTCCTAGACTTGACTCTTACTATAATTGTCTATTTCTTAAGGGGGATAATTTTTTACTCTAAAGCAACGAGTGATACTTTCC